>CAUYON010068806.1:0-29143 GCA_963573935.1 Arctocebus calabarensis
TGGCGGGCGCCTGTAGTCCCAGCTACTTGGGAGGCGGAGGCAGGAGACTCGCTTGAGCCCAGGAATTGGAGGTTGCTGTGAGCTGTGATGCCACGGCACTCTATCCAGGGTGACAGCTTGAGGCTCTGTCTCAAAAAAAAAAGAAAAGGAACTTGAATTTTTTCCTTAAAAGGCATCTTCTGCATATGCTTTTTCCTGAGGAAGGAGGTGGGATTAATCCTGCTAAAAGGACTAATCCTTTGACACCTGAAGAAGAAAATAAAACCCTGCCCCACTTTCAAACTGTCAAAGACAGTAAGAAAGATGGTTAGTATAGTATTGTAAAGGTGCTAAGAAAACTTCCTTTGTTTTCTGACATCTATTGGGTTTTGGCATGAGGGGTTTGGTTTTGAGAGGTTTTTTTTTTTTTGAGATAGAGTCTCACTCTGTTGCCCAAGATAGAGCCCCATGGTGTCAGCCCAGCTCACAGCAACCTCAAACTCCTGGGCTCAAGAGATCCTCATGTCTCAGCCTCCCAAGTAGCTTGGGACTACAGGTGTCCATCTAAACACATGGCTAATCTTTCTTTCTTTCTTCCTTTTTTTTTTTTTTTGCAGTTTTTGGTGGGGGCTTGGTTTGAACCCACCACCTCTGGCATATGGGGCCAGCGCCCTACTCCTTTGAGTCACAGGCACCGCCTCTAATTTTTCTATTTTTAGTAGACATGGGGTCTCACTCTTGCCTGAGCAGCTCTCAAACTGCTGACCTCAATTGATCCTCTCCCCTTGGCCTCCCAGAGTGCTAGGATTACAGGTCTGCACCACCATGACCATCCAGACACCTGCTGTTTTTAAGAGACCTGTTGCTGTTAAAACTCACTTGGGATTAAACCACTGCATCAAGCTTTATTATGAGTGAATATGGCAGCAAAGGTGGTATTATTCAGGGATTTAAGACAATTAGGCTATGACTAATAGCAGAAAAGGTAGGGCACATGTGAGAATCCTGAGTCCCAGTGTCAAAGGCTGGCACCAAGTGGGGACAAGGTTCCTACATGAACTTCATCAACTGCAGAGGTGACTTATAAAGCACACAATGATCACAGGGTCCTAAGTATAGTAACATTAGTTATCATTCATTTAGTGACTATTCCATGCTTCCCATGGCATTTTGTATTCTTAATCTTCTAAATTTGCCCTTTCAAAGACTCTGCGATAAGAAATAAACACATTCACACCATCACATTTTTTATGTAATTAGAAAAGGAGAGAAAAGGAAGGAGGAGAAAGAGAAGTTAAGGAAGCCAGACATCATTTAAACCTGGCAGTTTTATGAACAAAGGTTGAGGGGCTCAGATGGGCAGCTCCAGAAGCACCTGAGCCAATGAGGTTGGGAGGGAGAGAACAGGAGACAAGGGACTTCCTGGGAGGCTGCATTTGCTCTTTCTCTTTAGTCACATGTGCATCTGGGGGTGACTTGGAGGGAGGGCTGCGCCTGCCCTTCCCTAAGCCCTTCAGAGTTCTGAAGGGAACCACCATCAAAGTCATCCACTTAGTGATCAAAACAGGATCATTTGAGCAGGAAAGAAAATGCCCAAATAATTTTCATACCTTGATCATATACCACATAGGCCTCTTCCGTGGGGGTTGCCGTGTCAGTGTCCAAGCCTGAGAATTCATCTAGGGAAGAAGGAGGGAGGCTGTCATCCACCACCCCCCTTGGCTACTCCCCCAGGCCCAACAACAAGTGGGCCTTTCATTTCCCAAGAGCAGCCCCAACAGAGTCTTCTGAGCTCTGGCAGAAGAAAAATCTACTGGACACTGAAATGGAACCCAGACTTTCTCCTCTGGGCTGAGAAAAGGGCAATCCACACACCATCCCTGGCTCAGGAGCAGCCAGTTCCCTCTGCGTCCCCACGGTGCTCTCTCCCACCTCCCTGCCTCTGCCTGGCCCCCCACCCAGTCTGCCTGCTCTGGGTGCTGAGGGAAAGGCCTTCTCAGAGGGAAGAGCAGCTAGGAGAGTGGGGCCAGTGCTCACAATAGTGGCAAAAATCCCTTCCCATGTGAAGTCTTGTGTCCCTCACCCTTCATTCTCTCCATGCCCTCAATCTTGCCTCTGGAATAGTCTAGAAGCAAGGTGGTTTTCCCAACTAGGCCAACTGCATCAATGTGAGTTTCCTGTGCTTCTCTACTTCCTTCCCTCCTCCCACCCTCTCTCAGCCACTCCAGAGATAAATCTGTATTAAGCAGATTTCTCAATCTGCATATGAAGTTTGTAAATAATATGCCAATGTTCACAAAGTCCCCTTTACTGGCCTTTAATAACCCAACTAGACGTTTCAGGATCTAGGATTATGCTTTAAAGGCAACTTGTCAACTTTTAGATGTGATTTTTGGTATCTCCCAGGAAACCCTACTTAGAAGGTATTAAAATTCCTATAATGACTGCACTGATATCTTGGTCAAGAAAGGTAAGTGATTTAAGCATAAGAGGCATTTATGCCTGTTCTTTGGGTAGTTTAAACTGAAGAGAAGGTGTGATGATATCAATTCTATTATTTCTGCCTTTAGGGGTACAAATGTAGCTATAAAAATGAGAACATCTCACTGTAGTTGATAAAATATTGACACAAAACATTTTGTAACTCAAACCTTTCAAAGGAATTCCTTCTCTCCTTTTGTCCTAAAGACCACAGCAATTATATATTAACAGAACTCTTTAAATTCACTGCACTCTTCAAAGGGAGTAAAGTGGGAAAACAGGAAGAAATTGATTTATTGGATGCCTTCTGTGCAGCAGCCACTTTTACGTATCTGTTGTTCAAGTTAGTCCTTACAAAAAACCCTCGTGCTTAGAAGACCTATACTTCTCAGCCAAGGACACCAAGGCTCTGAGAGGATTTATTACATGCCTGGAGACAAACAGATGGCAAATGACAACAAAAACAGAACTTGAACTTCAACCCCTCTGGCTCTAAACACTATGTACTTTATACTTCATAAAACTGCCTCTACTTGTAAAAAGTTTAACTAATCAATCAAATTCTTTATGAATCTTAGGGTGCTCTATTACATTCATCATTCCACAGTGTAAGGAAGGGGAAATTGAAGTAGAAAGTATATAAACTCCATGTAATTATTCTACCAGCCGTTTTGTTGAGCCTACTTTGAATAACATCTGAATGTTATGCTGCCAAAGTAAACACTAGCAGAGGTCAACGGCAACCTCAGATTGTCTCTCTGGTCCTTTTGCATGTTACAGTAAGAAGCCCCCATCCCCCATTCAGAGGCCCAAGTGATGGTCCTTGAGGTGATGATGACTCAGGCAGGTTCTGATGGGGCCAACAAATGTGAACAAGAGAGAAGTTGGAAATTACCCGCCCATTGGGGCAGAACAGCCATCTCATGCAAAACTATTAAACACATTTTTCCTTAGGTCAATTCCAACGTCAATATGCCTGGATCCAAGACAAATTACTTCTAAGCCTGTTCAAATCCAGTTTGAACAGGTCCATGCCCCCAAAGTTTGGGATTATCTTGCCATTGTTTCCTGTCCTACCATGTTCTTTCCCTCATCAATTTAATTTGTAGAAGTATAGTCTTGCTTTTCTTCATTACCAATTCAGTTTCATTTCCTCTCACTATTTTTAGCCAGGTCAAAAATGAATAAATTGTGTAGTACTTGCATCCCATGGTAAATAAGAAAAGAGAAAACCGTATATCATTTCCTTCCTGGATTCTGGTGTTAATGGTAACTCTTTGAGGTGCTGAAATACCCAACCACACATCAGCAGGCCACAGAAACAACATTTTAACTGCAAATTGAGATCACTTCTTGAGATGAGTAGCAGATCCTCTGGCATAAGCAAATATCCTACTGAGAGATTCGGTGCTCTTGATTTCTTTAAGATCAAGTATAGGCCAGCATAATTTATCTCTAAAATAGCACCATCTTGACGCCAAGTAAAAGTAACTTCCAGATGTAATGAAGCATATTTAAAACCTATTTTAAAAAAGCTGACCACATGAATTTGCCCCACTGGAACACCATTTGGAACTATGCAAAGCTGGATGTTTTATAAGCCAACCGAGCATCGATGGTAAAAGTCTCTACCTCTTCACATAAAAGTAGCTGGCAGCCAACAACCATGACAGGGTAGTTTACTCTTTTCAGTAGTTTATCCAAATACTTATAGAAAAAAATGAGTACAGAAGTAAGGCCTTAGCTCCAGAGATTATTCAAAATATATGAAAAAATTGTACTCAGTAGAAGTTTGGAGAAGGAAGATTTTAAATGACAGCCCTTTGAAACTCAGGGATGTTTGCACAGCTCAAATGAATTTTTGATTATTCCCTTTGTACGTTCTGTCTTGAAAGCAAGTTGTGATGGGGCAGAGCCATTT
The DNA here is from genome assembly GCA_963573935.1 of Arctocebus calabarensis. Taxonomy (NCBI): domain Eukaryota; kingdom Metazoa; phylum Chordata; class Mammalia; order Primates; family Lorisidae; genus Arctocebus; species Arctocebus calabarensis. The sequence goes on from CAUYON010068806.1 coordinate 4,382, forward strand.
TCTGTAACAACTGATTTTTTTTGCAACATGCAAAGAAGTCACTCGACAAATTCTTGAAGATATCAACTGGTTCATCACATTTCCAGATGCACCCAACATCATCAGATCTACTGTAGAAACAGGACCTGCAAGACAAGGAGCACCAACTTTTACCTCTGAACGTGCACAATGCCTGTCTCTGAGGTATCGTGTAGATACCCAAAGATGCATAACTAGGTGCCGCAAGGAATTACAGTACATTCTCTCAACTGCAAGAAGCTTATTACCTAATAAAGAAGTCAGATTTAAGGAAATGAAAAGCAAAAACAACCCCCAATCCCAAGTGTGTATATGTATAGAGAAATACACGTACCAATCCTAATAACATAGCCGGGAGGGAAACTTTGGAAGGTGACCGACGTGCCTATAGCTTGGTGGTGTGACAGTGTCCTGGGTGTACCTTATATCAAAGTCATTGAAGTGTATGGAATAAATGTGTACAGCTTTCTGGATGCCAATCACACCCAATAAAATGGTTGAAAAAGATTAAAAGATAAAAATTATGATCTGAATAAAAAGAAGAAAATGTTTAATAAAGCTGTTAGAGGTAGCAGCAATAAAAAGGAAGATAAGCCATGCAGAAGTATTTTTAAATAATAAATTATAGTACATTAAAATATCATATGAGGATATGTTGCTATTCCCCAATTTAATTTTCTCCCAAGACGTTTCATTGACCAATCTTATTTTCAAAATGCTGCCAAGTGTCAAATTGTTCTTTGGCTTGTAATAAGGAATCAGGAGAAGTGAATATATTTGCCATGATTTGCTAAGAAAAAAAAGGAATAAAAATGCTAACAATAATATTGACTTCTGATGCAAATAAATGTCCAAAAACACAAAGTAAATAAAAATAACATGCTAAAAAGGCCTAAATAAAAGCAGACAGAGTAAAATGCAAAATAATAGCAACAATAATTAAAACTAAGTCCAAAATAGTCACTCTTTTGTTTACAACCCATTATTAAGTAATTTTCTCTTTTAATTTTACTTCAATCTTTTTTTTTTATTAAATCATAGCTGTGTACATTAGTGCAATCATGGGGTACAATGTGCTGGCTTTATATACAATCTGAAACATTTTCATCAAACTGTTTAACATAGCCTTCATGGCACTTTCCAAGTTATTGTATGAAGACATTTGTATTCTGCATTTAGTAAGTTTCATCTGTACCCTTCTAAGATGCACCATAGATGTTATCCCACCAATTACCCTCCCTCCAGCCATCCTCCCTCCTCCCCTCCCCATGCCCCTTTCTAATTCAATCTTTAAACTTAAATACATAACATATGTAGAAAAAGTTAAGAAAAATAACATAATATTTTAATAGAAGAAATTCAAAGGTAAATTCAAATTTGTACTCACAAGGTAAATGGACAGAGTAAGAATTTTCTTTCCAACAATCTTCCAAATGTGTTTCCTTGTTCTTTGGTGTGAATTTTTTAGACATGTCCAGTTTTCCTGTTTATTTGAAACTTTTCTGTGGAAGACTAACTCCAAATTGAATTCTCATTTTGGATACAGTATTCATGTTCAAATTGATTGTGCTTATCACTGTCAATAATGCTAGGCAAGAATTCCATGCATGTGAACAATTCCTGACGTGAAGGCTCTTCACTCTGCTTTAGTTTTAAAAGACATAAGTTTTATAGCCACCATTGCAATCCATTTCAAACCGAGAAAAAGAAGATGAATTTATCTCCTCCATGCCTGATGCAAATCTAGGATGACCTCTTCCAAAGCAGTTTGAACAGGGGACTGAGCAGAAAGGATGACAACGTCACATTGGCTCCCCTATGACCTGGATTGGTGTTCTGGCTCCTGTTCTTTGGGGAACCTGGGCCTTTCTCAGAAGGAACACCCGAATCAGGGCAGCAGGACAGATCAGGATGGCAATGCAGGGAAAAGGCACATCCATACAAGAAAGCCAACCACGTGAAGACTGGCATTTTCCAGAGGGAGGGCTGGTTAAAAAAACATTCAGCTGCCAATGTGCTTGCAAAACACTACTTAACTTGGAGCTTCACAGCAAGGCTATTCCATGACCTAAATGTTCCAACAGTAAGAAATGTATCCAACCTTGTGCAAATCACATAGTTAATCACAGAACCTTAAGAAAAAGAAAAAGAAAAAAAACTATGACTACTAATCTTCTAACATCCATTGGAACACACTTTGGGAAAAGCTAGTCCACACTAATAACATCCCAAATATTTGTAATAAGGGCTGCCACATAAAACTCAGGATGCTCGGTTCACTTTGGTTTTAAATGAACTGCAGACAACTTTTATGCCTCATGCAATGCTTTCATTTGCTAAACCCGACGGCCTTAGCTGTGACAGGGCACCGTCAAGCACTCCTGGCAGTCCCCCTATGCACCGTACTTACCCCTTCCCCGCGGGCTTTGCCCGGCTACTCTGAAGCGCGCACGCTCGGCCCGGTCAGCGGGTTCCCTACAGAACCGAGCGGGTTACCTTCTTCAGGGGAGCACTCCGGGATCCCGTCGGAGCCCATTATCAGGTTGCCATCATCATCGTGCTTCTCCAGGGTCCCGGGGGGGCACGTAGGGCTGGGGGTGGTGGGTTCAGGGGTGGTGGTGGTCGTCGTCCACATGGTGGTTCGGATCGTCTTTGGGCGCATGGTCGCCGCGCGGCGGGTTGTGGTCATGCGGCGGGTGGTGGCAGTTGTGGGCCGCAGGGTTGTAGTGGTGGGCAGGGGCGTCGTGGTCGTCGTCGTTGTTGGCGTGGTGGTCCTCGTTGTCGTCGCCGTCGTGGTGGTGGTGGTAGGCCGTGTGGTTGTGGTGGGAGGATGAGTGGTTGTTTTAATGACCTCCAAGCCCACTAGGGGCTTCCCTCCGAGGCTCAAAATTGGCTTATCTTGGGCACTGGCCAGGGGTGTGCCGTGTCGCCCCTGCCCAAAGAGGGGGAGGCCATCCGGACTCACCACGGGGGTCCCTCCCAGATCTGAAACAAAATCACCCAAGAGCAATGCAAGAAGGCCAAACAATCCAGAGAAAACAAAGGCAAGTGATAAATAATCTTCTCAAAGCTTAGGTATTACCATGTTTCATTCAGGGAAAGGCAAAATAATTAAAAGGGCATCAGCTGAGGAGGCAATATCTTCTGCTATTCAGAAGTTTCCAGGCTCATTCTATTGCCAATTATTCTGTATTACATATAGAAATATTTCATCAGTGTACCCATTATCCTGAGATAACTCTTAGTCTCTAAAGGAAGAAATTCATTCCTCTTCCTCATTCCTGCTCCTAAGGAGGAAAAGCATTACTTTGGACCAGGAGGGGCAAACATTTTCTGTTAAGGGCCAGGGAATAAATACTTTAAGCTTTATGGGCCAGATGGTCTCTGTTCTAGTTAGGTAGTGCAATTCAGGTAGTGCAAGAGCAGCGAACAGACAATACATAACCAATAACAATAAACATAAACAACACATAACCAATGGATTAGACAGTACATAAATAAATGTTTCTGCATTCCAATAAAACTTTGTGTATGGACACTGAAATGTGAATTTCTTATAATTATCACATATCACAAAATTTTCTTCTTTCTTTAGTAATCACTTAAAAATGTAAAACCTATTCTGAGCTCACAAGACTTACAAAAACATGCAGCAGACGGGGTCTGGCCTGCAGGCTGTAGTTTGCGGACCCCCTCCCCAAACTGCCCAATTTTAAGAGCAAAGTAGAAGGCCACATTTTCCAGAGGCTGGAGCCTGGAGGGGTTGACTGAAGCTGTATGACAGAGAACACTGATTTATGCCTATTTTGAGGCTCTGCTTCCCACATGGCTAAAAGTAGACCAAGGACAAACATTAAAAATGAAGGAGTGGAGGACAGAAGTTGTTTCTCCACAACTAATTCAGTAGACTATTGTTCCTTAAAAATCATTCTCACTTACCCACAATGGTTCGACCGTCTCCTCCTAGTTTAACCCGAAGAGGATTTCCATGTGAATCTTGAAGGTACCTTCCTTCTGTATTCAATACTAACCCACGATCAAGGTCCACAACCTAAATCCATGACATATATACATTAAAGAATACATTGACTATCCCGAAAAGTTCATATCAGTCCAACTACATGTATGTACACATGAAGTTTTCCCAAAAGGAAACCATAATATGAGTAGAAGACACTATTTTTATCAGTATCATTATAAGGTTTTCAAATAAAGTACAAACCAGTTATCTATATTTCATATTATACTTGTTTGCCCGTATAATATGTAAATTGTTGTTTCTCAAATACATAAAAGATGTTCAAAATATTTTTACCACTAAGTACAGTATGGCTAATGCTGGAAAAGAGAAACAACACAAGTGTCATCAATTGAGGGAAGAGAAGAAAGAAATAATGGCCCACACATATTGTGGAAAATAAAGCTGCCAAGGAAAAGGACATGGAGGATTCTGCATATCTGGACCTATGCTGAAGTCAGATAACAGGGATGATTCTTTTGCAAAAACAAAAATATATATTCTTTTGTGTATATAAGATTAAGACTATAGAGAAAAAATTGCTGAAGGACAGACCCCAAACTGTTAACAACGATCATCAACGAGAAGTAGTTCGGGATTGAGGATGCTTGTCTTCTTTTTCATACATTTCAGAATTGTTTTAACTTTTTGCAATGAACATCTATTTTTAGTATATTAAAAACATGTTTCCGTTTACTGTTAATATTAAAAATCAATGTTGCCATAGCAAAAGCAATATAATTTGTAATATTATTGTCTAGCATACTATGCATGCAAAAATTCCATATTCTAAGAAACTATATTAAGGAAAAAGTTCATGCTCTTTGCTGGCAGTTCTCAAAGTGTGGCCCTGGACCTGAAGCCCCTGCATCACAAAGGAACTTGTCATAAACTCAAGTCACCCAGCCCTACCCACACCTGAATTTGACAAGTCCTCCAGTGATCGTGAGCTGGCTAACATTTGAGCACTCTGCAGAATCAGGCTACTCGAGGCAGCCCTATAAACATGCCATTCTGTTGGATGCTGTTTAGTAATTAAAATAAAGTTTTTATAAAATCTACTTTTGAGGCTCGGTGCCTGTGGCTCAACGGGCTAAGGCACCAGCCACGTACACCTGAGCTGGTGGGTTCAAATCCAGCCCGGGCCCGCCAAATGACAATGACAGCTGCAACCAAAAAATGGCTGGGCGTTGTGGCGCGTGCCTGTAGTCCCAGCTACCTGGGAGGCGGAGGCAGGAGACTCGCTTGAGCCCAGGAATTGGAGGTTGCTGTGACCTGGAATGCCACAGCACTCTATCCAGGGTGACAGCTTGAGGCTCTGTCTCAAAAAAAAAATCTACTTTTGAAATCCACCCCATTCTATTTCAGTTCAAAATTGATTGCTATGACATTTTGCTCTAGGATACATTCTCACTATTATAAATCCCTATTCCTTTGAGAAACAGCAATATGCATCTTTAGATCACCTACAGCTGAAAATTTCATAAAGTCCTTTAGTATGTTTTCCTAAAACTTATTGTAAATAGGAAGTTTTGACTAAGAATTCTAGCATAAATTATTTTTTTTTGAAAAAAAATTTTTAAATCCTTGAATATTGTGAGGTACTCTTTCTATTACTCTCAATTCAACAAAACCCCTAAACATTTGTTTTAACCTTAGGCAGTGAAAATAATCTAATTTAGATATATGTAAAATACTAATATGTGATTTTAGTCAAACAATAAATGTAAGAAGTTTCAAAAGATGATCTAATGAAAACTGCCTGTGGTATAATTCAGAGTTTTTTATTTATTTTTATTCTGCTTCCTTTTAGAAAATATTTCAGACAGCTTATGGAAAATGCATAAATTTAATCAAACTATAAACAAAAATTAAAAAAAAATTGAAGCTATCAGGACAGGGGGAAAAAATAAGTTCATTTGAGAGGCTGTTCATTAGCTCTGTAATTGCTGGGGTTGAGCCATACATTTGTTTAACTTTTCCAACCAGACAAGACAAATGAAAAACAAAGGCCCTGGCCTTATCTTACTAGCTATAAGAAGAAAAAAAACCTAGTTATTCAGGAGAACCAAGGACCTTTCTGAGCATTGCAAGAAGCTATAATCAAGTATCTTCACCTATAAGTGGTTAAAACTAGAGAAACAGAAGCAAATAAAGACAGCTTTATCATCACAGTGTTCACCATATTTCTCTTCTCAACAGCATGAAAACAACTGGTATGTGTAAAGAAGTGTACCCTACCCACTTTGTCCCTTGAGGGCCATTGATAATTCTCTGTCCATTCGGTTTTCCATTACCACCAGGAAGGCTTTTCCCTTCTACGTTTGGTCCCCCATTATAACCTACACAATAAAAAAAAATAATAATAACAGAGCCCAGTAAGTTCAACTTTTAATATTCCTGCAAACTTGGTTTCAAACCAAACTACAGGTAGTAACATATTATGTCTAACACTAAACAGAATTTTGAACCAATAGTGCAAATAAATTCGATAAGGATAGTCTTGAATTGTGACTTCTCCATGACAAATATGAATGTCTGTTAAGAGTACAGTAAAGCTACAGTTTTCTGACACTACTCAGGGAATGAGCTTGTGCACCTTAAGTAAAATCACCATATAAAGCTTATACCCTTAGTATAGCCATACCCTTCAGTATAGCTGAAGGGAGAAAGATTGGGAAGGGCAGAGAAAATTATCTCCAAAGTGTACTAGAAGCCTTTGCTTTTCTCTGCATGTCATACTAAATGGGATAACTACTAATATTTCTAGCTGACTCAGGTCCCAGTCATCAACTGCCAAGTGTAAGTGCACAGTGCTATCTCCTAGCCTGCTGAACTCTGGGGCTGCCTGGGGAACATTTCCTCAGAGTAGGCCAAGGGTGCCGCAGCACCTTTGCAGTTGTCTCTGTCACTCAGCATCCCATGTGGAGCTGTTTCTCAACAGCACCATCTGCCCTGGGCCAGCCTCACCTGTCAGGTAAGGTGCCTGAGCTTTCTGACAGCCACATGCAGGTCAGACACAGTCTCTCACTCCTTCATTTATTCACTAAATATTTATTGAGTTCCTGCTATGCTTAAAGGAAATGTTGAGTTTTACATCTAGTCTCAGTGTGTTAGGTTTGCTTAAACAGTCAGTTTTAGTGGAAGTCTGAGCCTGATGTATGGCATTATTTTCTATGTCTTTACATTAGGCTAAAATAAATGCATTGTACAGATTAACAAAAAATAATACATTCATTCAAGAATGTTCTGTGTAGCCCCAATTACATGCAAGGAGAGTTCAAGGCACCACTTAACTGAGTGCAAATTTATGGAGAAGGCTTACACCCTTCCCAGAGGCCCTCTGTTCTAGAAATTCAGGCACACACCTGCCTACGACCTCTCTGTGTGACAATCACCTTTGCCATGCATTTTCGGGGGGTGGGGGTTAGAACAACATTCACTGATTGCAATGTCTGAGCAACTGATACCTAACACATCTGAGTGTGATCCAGGGTTTGTTAGATTCAGAATTTGTATGCAGGGGATGAGAAGAAGATAAGCCTCCCTGCATAACTTGTTACTCTGGATTCCTTAAACCTAGGCTAGCCCTTGAACCTAAAACACGGGGACCTGAGTTTGGCATCATGTCTGCGACACATTTTCACTTAAGAGTATAAGCTGGGGAATTCAAAGAGGCAGTACGGGGCAGCGTCAGGACAGAGGGCTGGGCAGGTAGACAGTGTGGGACTGGAACCGCGGCCACTCCACAGCTCCTGACTCGGGTCCCCAGTTTCCTCATCTGAAACCCTGGGATTGCTATGCACACCCAAGGGGACGAATTAACACTACACGTGCAAACCTCTTAGACACACGAGATCCTAAATAAAACCAAAACCTCTCAGGAATGGCTATAAACACTACCGAGCGCCTCTAAGAACGGGTTAAGCGACTGTTGTGTGAAACACAAATTACCTGGTCTGGGAGGGGGCCTCCCGGGCGGGCGGGAGAGCGGGTTCCGGAACCTCGAGTGCATCATGCGCTGGCGCAGGGAGAGCATGGGGGTGGGGGAGGAGCTGGGCGGGGCGCGCGGGGCGGGGCGCGGCCCCGAGGGCGTCGCCGGGGCGGGACCCGCGGTGGCAGGGCTGCGGGGCGGTGGTCGCGGGAGGAGGGCGGAGGCCCTCGGGGGGCTGCCCGGGGGTCGCTTCCCCGGAGCGGCGCTGTCCTGCTCCGGGCTCCCTCCGCCCTCCGCAGCGGCAGGGTCCCGCTTGTCCTTGGCGATGCTGCCGTCTGCATATTTGCTGCCCTTGGGGGTGGACGAGGAGGGCCACTTGGACACAGGGGAGGACAGAGGGTCCTCCTTTCCTCCTTTCAGGAATCCCTCCTCATCCTCCTCGTCGTCCTCGGCAGAGACTGACTGCTGGGATTTGGACGGGAGGGGCCGCTTGGAAGGAGGCTCTGTCTCCCTGGGTGTGGCCTGGGCGTCCTCCTCCTCCTGCCCCGCGGGGGACCCCACCCTGCTGGGGACGCGTGCGCGGGGCTGGGGCCAGCCCGGCCTTGGCGAAGAGCCTGCGTGTCCTCGCTGGGGTCTGTGGTCAGGGCTCCCCGCCGGCGACACCACCTGACGGTGCTTTGGCAGGAGCAGGGTGGCGTCCTTGGCGCGGGCAGGGGCCCCGAGTCCCGTACTGTTGAGGTCTTCGCTGCTCTGGGGATCCTCGTCCTGGCTCTGTCGCGCCGCGTGCATCACCCCTCGGGAGCTAGCCCTGTGCGGGTCCGAGAGGACGTGGGCGCTGCCCTCCGACGTGGGGCGGGGACGGCCCGCCTGAGCAAGCGCGAGCTTGGGCTGGGAGAGTGACCGGCCTGCGTCCTTGCTCTGGGAGCCCGAGGGAGAGTGCTGGGACGTGGAGACCCACGAGGGGGGCTGACTTTCGGGGGCCCGGCCTGCGGTTATCCTTCTGGGAACACTGGGCCTAGGGTAGTGCTGTGACCGTGCTGTGGGAGGACGGGCAGGGGACAGCTGGCGCCCTGTGGACCCTGGCTTCATTTTGGGGTTCTGGCCCTCCATGTCCTCATCTGTGCTCTGTTGAAGGTCCTGCTCCTTAGAGGACAAAGAGGAGGATTGGCCCTGAGAGTGTGCATCCGTCTCTGCAGTTTTGGGATTCTCTGGGATGGGCTCCTTCTGGAGCAGGCTGGACCCTCTCTGGGGGCTTCTTCTGAGGGCGTCCCATCCCCGGGACGTGTGCTGCCTGGAGGAGGAAGGCATGTGGTCATTTACCACGGTAGCAGGAAGTGGCTTCTCATCCTCCTCATCTCCGTGGGTACCTGAGCCAGCCCTGGGGACGGATGCTGGGTGAGAATGACCCCTAGAGTGGGCTCGAGAGGGCACAGTGGACTGGGGGGAGCTGGAAGGCTGGAGCCGGGGTCCCCGGCCACCGCCAAACCTGTTTGGAAACCTGCCATTGGCAGCAAAGGGCTTGTGTCTGAGCAAACTCAAGTGTCCAGAGGCAGGCCGGGTCCGCAGAGTCTGGGCGGTGGCCTCTGCCGGCCTCCTGCTTATTTCTGCCTGACTCTCACGGTCATCCTGCCCATCAAAACTATCTACTCCCTCAGAGACCTGTGTCTTGGAGGAAGACGCGGTGGACCGTGATGGTGCGTCGGTTTTGGAAGCTAGGGCTTCTTGACCATCCCTCCAGTCCCGGGAGGGCGGAGGGCCCTGGTGCGGTTGGGTGGGCAGCAGCCGAGATGACCCTCGATGGGGTGGAGAAAGTCTTGACGGTGGGGCTGAAGCGCTGAAATCTTCCTCCATGGTCCCAGAATGGGGCGTCCTCCGTGCCGGTAACGCTGGTTTTGTCCCATGCTGTATGGCGCTTCTGTCCCGAAGGACGCTGGAGGCCGACTGGCGGCTGGGAGACAGGGCTGGCCGGGTCTGGGCGCGGCTCTTGGGAGGCAGCTGCTGGGCGGAGGTGTCCTTGGGATGGAGGGAGCTGGCAGCTCGCTCATCCTCGTCAGGGTCCACTGAGTCGTTGTCTGCAGAGCTGGCAGGCAGATTGGCAGAGAGACCCCCGGAAGAACGGTGAGAGGTGGCTGTGTGGCGGTCCGAAGAGGCCGCTGCCGCGGGGGTTGCCTCTGAGCGAGGTTGGGCCGCCAACGAGGAACCCGGTTCGTCTTCACCTTCCCTCTGGGGCAGCACTGGAGTCCTGCCAGGAGCAACCACCGAGTGTCCGTACCTGCTTGGGGGCCTCAGAGCTTGCCTCTGGCCTTCAGTCCCTGAGGGCAAGGCTGGTGGGTCCTCCAGGGAATCAGGTTCCTTGGCATTGACCACTTCTATCCACTGAAGATCCAGCTCTTCAGTCTTACGGCCAAGGGGGAGTTTTCTGGATACCCCACCACTAGCCAGTATTTTGTTCTTCAAGTCAACAAGGGGGTCCTTGACATTTCTATCTTGAGGAGAAACAGGGTGTCTTGAGGAAACTGAATCTTTGGGAGAAGCTGAGGGAGGCTCAGGTTTTTGAGGTTTCCAGTGACCATCTGTGTTCTGCTGAACATTGGACTCACTGCTCCTGGCTGTAATGGATTTAAATAATTGACTGTCAACGAAGAAACTCAAAAGCTGTGTGACACAAAGGCAGCACCTAACATGGCAGTGTGGAGGCATTTCAAGTCAATAATCACAGCTGATAACTTCAAATTCCTGAGAACACTGAAAACTTATTTTCCAAATGATAGCATTCTTTTTTCAAGCTCTATTTTGCTTTAAGTTAACAGACACTGTCTCAGAAAATATATGTGAATTGAATCTCTATAAATTGAATCAGATTATATCACAGCTTATATGAAGGAATTCTGAAATGAGTACTTTGAATTCAATGATTTTGTAAATGCAAAACCTTATGTAGGATTTTCTCATTATAACCAATGGTCAGTACATCACAAATGCATGATAGCTAGTCTTCACAGGTGGGAAATACATGTATGCCTTGTGCAAAATGCTCAGTGATCTATGTTTTAAACCACATGGGAATGCGTTGTGTGCGACAAGCAACCAGTGTGAAATTTTTGAGGCATTGCAAAGGGTTTCCTATTGCTCCCAACATGTCCTTCCTTACTTCTTCTTTCTTGCTTAAAATTCCTTTGATAATAAAAACACTTGTAATTCCAAAATAAGACTTCAAATAAAAAGATTCTTGAGATAGGCAGATATTATATTAAGTGTCCCATAAATCACCCTGTCAAGATTAGGACTGACTGAAGGCAGAGATCCTAATAGGGCCCCGCCTATGCAGCGGTGGGGGGGGGGGGTCCCCAGGGAGCAAACTTTGTCTATATCACAGTTTGTTCCAGAACAAAATTGTTTATATTGCAGCACAGCACAGGTCCTCACGGCACAGTAGAGAGTGCTGCCAACATTCGGCCAGAAAGTGGGGAAGTGGAGAAGGAAACCCGGCCCCAGCCCACTCCTCTCCGATTTGGGGTCTTTATTAATTTGTTTGGTTTGATACTGACCAGATAAGCCAGACAACTGAAATCTTTCTGAGTAAAGTGTGTTCCTGAATAATAGGATGCAAATTAAAAATGTAAATGCTCTGCAGAAAAGCAAACTAACAAGGAAAAAATGTCCCATTGCACTTGTAAAAATGTTCTTTCCTTGTCACAAGCCCCAAATCATATAACTAAGATGTTAATAACATGAGAGTGATAGTTAATGTTGTCAAACACTCAATAACATTTAGTCTTTGGGGAGTCTAATTTCTAAAGGGACTACAAAAATATTTTCGAAATCAATATGCGACTTAGTCACCCCAAAAAATCATCAACTGAGCAGTTCTAAACCGAAAGCATGACTCAAAGAAACACAAAACAAATAGTATGAATGAAGAGGCAGAAAAGAGAAAGCCACAAACACAATGCTTACTTGTTGGCATAGCGACAACGAAGGCTTTGGAGTGAGGGCCCAGGCCTCTCCGGTTTGAGGCCCGGATTTTGAAAAGATAGCGTTCTCCAGGCTGCAGACCGTCCACCAGGGCGGAAGTAGTGTCTCCAGGATAGGTGAGGGACTTTGCTCCAAATGGTTTGAGAGCCGGGGCATAGGAAAGAATGTATTCTGAAATGATTTGTCAGACAGTTGGAAGGGGGAAATTGAAAACAGTCCTGTGTCCAGCAGACAGACTGTATGGTCAGGATGAATTAGAACGTGCATTACTAAAATTAATATGATAGCAATGACTGCCAGGTCACCAGCTGGAGCGTGAAGACACAGCAGGTGACTGCACATTCATTTGGGAACCAGACAGGGCTATGTAGTTAGTTGTATCTTTGCAAGTTTAAGCAATTAAACATATGGAACCAAGAAGACCAGCCTTCATACAATTCCCTAAAATACTTACATGGTGGGTGTCATTTGTTTTTTACTGGTTTTATTTACTAATTGCTATGATAGACTATGTCCTGAACAGAAGAAGCTAAAGAAAAAGAAGTGACAGCTGCTAGGAATTGATTGTGAACCCCTGCTGACAGCTTCAAGCATTTCGGTTTATTAAGCTGAGTTAGTTTTATTAGCATATTAAGCCAGGAAAATTCTATATTTGGAACATAATTTCATTTTTGTAAGAATTATGTTAGTTCTCAATATATGCTGAGAAGGATTTTCACAGTATTTAAAAACTATGAAGAAATTTGTTTAAGTAACAGATTTGTGTGATGTGTAACGTAACCATCTTTAATTGACTATAAGTATGTAATACCCTTGAAATTTTAAAACCACAGTCAATTCAGTCCAAAGAACTAAAATATCTCTATGCTTACATGAAAATATTGTAAGGAAGTCATATTTTAAAACACAATTTTCACCTTCAACTAAAAATTTTCATGCCTATTTTCCTCTCCAGGAACTCAAGATTTACAAAACTTATTATATTAATATGAGTAGGAGCTAAGAAAAATAATTTAAATTACACAAAAATCAAGCAATTATCAGGAGCAGGGGAGCTGTGAGCTGTGATGCCACAGCACTCTTCCCAGGCTGAGTTTTCTTTTCCCTATGCTCTTTTATTTATTTATTTATTTATTTATTTATTTATTTATTTATTTATTTATTTCAAGATGGAGCCTTAAGCTATTGCCTAGAATGCCATGGCATCACAGCTCACAGCAACCTCCAACTCCTGGGCTTAAGCAAACCTCTTGCCTCAGCCTCCCGAGTAGCTGGGACTACAGGCAGCCGCCACAATGCCCAGCTATTTTTTGGTTGTAGTTGTCATTGTTTGGCAGGGCTAGGCCAGATTCGAAACTGCCAGCTCTGGTGTATGTGGCTGGCACCTTAGCCACTTGAGCTACAGGCACTGAGCCCATGCTCTCATCTTTTAAAAGTACATTAATTTAACATTTTTTTCGGTCAAAAATGTTTTTGCAGTATTTTTCTGAAAAAAAGAAACAACATTCTTTTCTTATTGAAAATGAACAAACATCATTTGTGGTGGTCAGAAATAAGAATTAAGAGAGCCTGTGGTCTATAAAATTTTATAATTCAGATTTTTGTATGAATTCCATTAATTTGGAAAAACTTAACCATGTTAAAGTATGTTCTTCTGTTATGTTTTATGTATCTTATACATTAAAAACGTCCCCATGTAATTATGAATTTCAATCCCATGCTTATGAAAACTATCTAAGTAAGTAAGATATATTAGTTCTTTGGACACAAAACTCTGTCATTGTTATTATTATTTCTGGCAATATGTGATTGACTAGGAGCTCCTTTCACCAAAGAGCTTTAAATATAAACTAGGATATAGGAGAGAGGGAAGAATAAATAAGTAGCGTGGTAATAAAGTCATGATAGATGCAACACTGACTTCTATAAAACAAAAAGTTGTTCAGTGAAAAAATGTCTTAATTCAATTTTCAGAGACTTTTTCAGCATCTCAGTACTTGGTACAGAAGGAATCAATGTCCAAATTGTCATAAAAGAATGATTTAAAGGGGCAAACTAAATATTTATTGTCTTCATTTGTTTTTGATTTATTCCTGTGGGGAAAACATGAGAAAGAAGAATAGTACAATCTATTCCTAGGAAACTGAAAAGAGAAAAAGCATTAAGTACAGAAAATACTATTGCACATCCACCTTCCTTAACTTCTATTATTCCATGAAAAGACACCCTACATGTCAGAAAAAATAACTTGTAGTTCACTACAAAAATGAACTATTCAATTTTTCTTTTCAATTAAGACATTCCCAAAGGAAATTAGTGGTAATTTTTTGAATTCTTAAAGTTTATACAAACTTTCATAGTTTTGGGACCAATTAGGCTTAAAGTTGTCCCAAACACCTAATGACAATAAAAACATACTTTTTTCTTAAATAGAAATTCCATTCCTTGGTACCCTGAGGGTGCGTTTGTATAGGAAATGCTAGGGAAAAAAATTAATATAGCTCTTTAAAATGTCTCTAGACATTTTATGACTTCTAGAAGGTTCTTGGATGCTCTTACATTAAAAAGAAAAGATTGGGACATTCATTTAGTAGTTTCAAAAATTGTTACATTTAACTAGTCATGAATAGTTTATTGTCTTTTTATTCTTTTAAATCTTCAGTATTTACATCCATGACATACATACATACAGAAATAGCTAGATAGATAGTGACAAATAGGAAATAAATCCATTTCCATCACTTATCGCTTGAGTTTCTCAAATTCATTCAACATATTGATGGTCTCTCATTAAAGATATTTATGGTTCTATAGGATTCCTGCTGTTCCTACATTCCTGATCTTCTTAGTACAATAAAAAGACCCATAGCTTGAAAACCAGGGTGTTGTCTGCCTGGGTGAAAGTCATGATGTCATACCCGTGCAGTTAAAAAGATCTCTCCTAAGAGCAACACTAAAAACCCTTCATAGGAAGACAAAAAGAATTGCAACTACCTGGATGTTAGACAATGAAAATCTTGCAGGAGATATCTTCATCCCTTGGGTTACCACCTCTTACACATATGTGGTCCCCTATTTCTTTTTTTTTTTTTTTTGAGACAGAGCCTCAAGCTGTAACCCTGGGAAGAGTGCTGTGGCATCACAGCTCACAGCAACCTCCAATTTCTGGGCTCAAACAAGTCTCCTGCCTCCGCCTCCCAAGTAGCTGGGACTACAGGCGCCCACCACAACACCTGGCCATTTTTTGGTTGCAGCCTTCATTGTTGTTTGGTGGGCCCGGGCTGGATTCGAACCCGCCAGCTCAGGTGTACATGGCTGGCGCCTTAGCCCATTAAGCCACAGGTGCTGAGCCCCCTACTTCTTTTTCAGTCACTAAAGCTGTGAGTAGAGGCAGTGTTTATCAGAATCCATGTATCTTACAGTTTACAGAGTGACACTCCTACCTTTCACCTTGCCCTCCGTCTCTGGCAGTGCATCCCAAGACACAGTGACAACTGTAGGTTTCCCATTGACTGGCCAGACGTTCAAGTTTTCAGGAGCTGTGGTAGGAGCTATGAAGGACAAGGAATCAAACATTGGTAAATGCCCCAGAGGATATCCTAAAAGTAAACAACATGTAGTCTCTATGCATGCACATTTCATTGGAGAGCTGCAGTATTAATTTTGATTATACATGAGAGAAAATTCTATTCCTGCATTTTCTGTACTTAGTGATTTATGTCACTTCAACCCGTATACTGAATTTAGACATACCTAGGGAAATGCCTTTAGGATTTCAGATTTTCTCTCATTGCTCAATATTGAAATCTCCAAAGAAGATTAAAATCCAGTTCCAAATTTTTTTAATAGAACTTTTAAAGATAAGGCTTAAAAGAAAAAAATTATAGCCTTGGATATGGAGCAAAATTCTCCCCCAGAATCAAACGCAACCTCAGTCACAGGAAGGAAACATCTGTCTTACATGTAAGAGCCATGCATCACCAGGGCATTCACTCATGCAGTGACAGCTTCTGTGTGCCACTTGCTGGGACTTAATGTGCTGCATGTGTCAGAACAACATGAACAACCTGTTAGTGGAAAGGCCACAAAGGATAAAAACAGGGATCCAAGGAAACAGCTAACTTCATTGCATTTATACATAGAAGCAGCACCAAAATTTAGGGTTCATGTGACTTTCAAAAATGCTCTTGCCAGCCTTTGTCACTATTGGCTTCTTAACCTATTTACTTTAACTCTTATTTTAGGAGTGATTCCCAAATTGTAAGTCCAAAGGCCACGCTGAGTACAGACCAGATTCTGGTGTTCTTTGGAAGACTGATGGACTCCACTTGCCATCTCTTTCCCCCTGAGAAATACGGACTGCAAATTCATACACGGTGTCTGGAATCAGGTTCTCAATCAACACACGTCTGTTGGTGACTTGCTTGTAATCCCACCTGGCGGATTCCCCCTTTTCTCGATGGCGCACGGTGTACTGTCTATAAGAAAATGTGACACAACAATATATCCAAATCTCAGCAACTGAACACAGCAACTGAATCTCAGCAACTGAGGTTCCTTGCTGTTTTTCCTTTACCATAAGTGATGACTTCTGGAAGTAAGTAGGGAAATCAAAGAGGAGAAAAATCCAAATTTTTGACTATGTTATTGGCTCAAAGAATCAGCTTAAGTTTCACGTGAAGGTCCTAGCACAAGCCAGGAAAGACGGATCTTACTGCCATTTCAAGAGCAGAAAGTCTTAACTGCTCAAAAGACCAAGGAGAGATTATAAAGGGAAGGGATGGAAAGGAGATAGGTCTGGCTAGGCAACTACCTCACTAGTGATAGGGTAGGAGGAGATGGGCCCGGCTAGGCAGCTACCTCACCAACTACCTCACGCTGAGTACAGACCAGATTCCGGTGTTCTTCGTTCTTATCTCGCCAGAGGTATGTGTGCACATTTGCATCTAAGGAGGCATGGAAGGGGCAACATTAAAGGCCAGAAAGGACCTAAGGTGTTTCAGATCTCCAGAAAAAAAGACTAAAAACTCATTTCATGCCAAATCAGGCCTATGCTCCATAGATTTGGGAACAAAGGGAACATGTGGTTTTGAGTAGATTCATTACCATGAAAAGGAAACAAAAATGTGTAACAAATAGAAAGGGACCAAGGACCTTATGAAAGTGATTCTGGTGTGTGATTATCCGAGAGAGAGAAATGCTACGTGACCAAACATGGAAAATTCAACAGCCCCAGACAGCAGATACCCTCAAGAGTTGCAAACGCTGTTTACTGGATTTCTTTTCAAAGAAATCTTTGTAGCCTCTTTGTAGTGGAAAGCACTTGATCCATGGAAAGTGTGCTATTTGCTACATATAGTATATCAGGAAAAGGCTTGAATTGAAGACACGCCATGCCACTTAACATGACAAGTTAAGTCATGTTAACTTAACATGACAAGTTCTGCTAAGACAACTCAAACCTTTTCTGGTTTGCAGCAAAATGCTAGAAATCAAAGCCCAATGGTAATCAGGGACATTTTGTATTGGGGAAGGCCATGTGGCTAAGGAGAGAATCACTACACATCTCCTGAGGTCTTTGAAGAAATGCATGTATCTTCCACTTGCAGACAGTGAAAGGAACTATCTGAATAACAGTTTTCATGTGTATATAATCTCAACATTTTGTGCCATTCAGATTAAAGTACATTCCCTTCTCCTGGTTGTAGATAGGTTCAAAAATTAGTATATAATAAGTAGGCCACAAGAGAAACTATACCTAACAAATGCAAACACTGTAACCTAATTCTTTATACCCTCAAATTAACCTGAAACAATAATTTAAAAAATTAAAATTAAATAAAAACAAGTAGACCATCAAATTTTGGGCTTTCTCTTGGTTATATAAACTATTTGGTCATTGAATACATAAAATTTTGATGGCTATATTTCATCTACCACTAACCAGAAATGGTGTTCCCAGTGGCCTTTTAACATACAAATTATTTGAATCCTACTACTGGTTTTTCTTCTATTGCTATAGCAAATGAATATGAAAACACTGTTTAAGAGAAAATAAGGTACATTTTCTTATGCATGAACAAGCTGGACATGAAGCAATTCAGTGTTGGATAAATGTCTAAATGGGAAATCATTGAGTGTCCACCATGCTACAGAAATTCATCTTGCTGCAACTCTCCCTGGACAGCAGGAGGAATGGTAAGATTGCTCCTGAGTTGGGCCTGGCACATGCACAGAGCATGAATAAGACAAGGCAAAACCCAAATGGAACAAAGAAAGAGACTTCTGGACACAAGATGAAACTCTGAGCAAGTAAGGTGTGAGGTCCTGCTGCATGTGTCACACACAGGCCCTGGGACCATCTGATTTGTGAGAAATGTGCAACCATACTTGGGATTAACTAGATTGCCATAAAATATTCAGCCATTAAAAAGCAAAGACCATATGATTCTCTCAACTGATGCAGAAAGAGCTTTTGATAATATCATATGGTATCATATAAGTCTTGTCCCACATGTGGGTCCAGATCAAAGCTGTGAGAAAATAAGTTATGAGAGGAGCCTTGCCATCCTTAAGGAGCGCTTTGGCTAATTGCTCGAAGCCAGTAGTGACAGGGGAACTGCTGCCATCAAATTAGGCTCCTAGAATTCACCGGGAATGATAGAAATCCAGGTGGCATAGGCAGGTGGTGGTACTTAATACCTAAAGACAGATGAGTGAAATTACCAAAATGATCAGCAAAGCCAATGCAATAATCTGAATAGTTTGAGCTGCAGAGATCTTTTGTATTGGCTAGAACTGCCATGAATGGGCAACCTATTAAATTCTTGATTTGTTTTAACAAAAGATTACTCAGTCTGGTGAACAGATATGTGACTTAGATGACCTTAGTCAAGAGTTATAGCCTCTCAGCCAGTCTGCAGACTTAAGTCAATTCACAGAACCCAAGACCTTTGAATGTAGGAAAAGCCAAGTCCTCTTAACTGTGAATCTTTCTAGCCTTTATCCAAAGGACTGGGGGAGGGAAAGATAATTACAGTCTCATGAATTCTAGGAGATCCAAAACACCACTGTTTTTCATTCATTAATGGAGTTTTGGCTCAGGTATATCTCACTGTGGGCCCTGAACTCATACTATGTTTATTGCAATATTCCTAGAATGCATAATTGGAAATAGATATACTTAGCAACCAACTTGCTAAGCAACCATCTTGCCCAAAGGGGCCTACCATCTTTGTGAGTTTTCTAGGGCTTCAGTGGTTTGGAGCATGTTGAGATACCCTTTCCAAGATAAAAGGCAACTTGATTGAGCCCTCTCCCTTCACAAAGAGAGACACATTTGGATTTTAAAACCAACATATACCTGATTTCATCTGAAATGGGGACTGTTCCCCCCTTTTCAGTAGGCTTACTCTGGCCTTATTGCCCTAATCAGGAACGCCAAAGCATAATAGTGTTTGGAATCTTTCTGTCTGCTTTATTTTACTATTTTATTTCTAGTGTGTCCTTCACCATCAACTCTTACCAGGTCCCTTTCATTTTTTTTCTTCACTTATACCTTTTAACTCCTCCGATTGGTGATTTCTTTTAGCTACTCTTCTTCTCTAAATGTGTGAATTTTAAAATTAAAAAGTTTTACATTCCTCAGATGTTTATAGTAGAAAATGTAAAAGGAAATTAAAAGTTACCACATTCTATTAAATTTATTACAAAACTTATAGAATAGTAATATTTTTTGATAGTACTTTCTTACTTAACAATACAGTGTGTTATTATCTATGTCATGAAATGCTATTCTACATATTTCATTGACATATTGTCATTTAATCATTTCTATTGTTGGACATAGCTTTGCTTCTAATATAATATCGTGTATACCTATTTGTAATTAAATATTTGAACCTTGCTTTTTAAAATTTCAGAAATAGAATTATAAGTCAAGTGGGATATTGATCATTAATTTGGGAGGGTTGTAAAAATATAAAAGATCCCTGGTAACGAGGTTCCTCTCTGTCTCCCAGGCTGGAGTATAGTGGTATGAACCTCCCACCCCAGCCTCCCAAATAGCTGGGACTACAGGTGTGTGTTACCATGGCTGGCTAAATGTTTTATTTTTTATAGAGATGGGGGTCTTGCCATGTTGCTAAGGAAGGTCTCCAATCCCGGGACTCGTGTGATGCTCCCGCCTCATCCTCCCAAAGTGCTATTATTAAATTAAAAAAATATATTTGAAATTGAACTATTTTATATTCTTACCAGTAGTGTATGAAAGTATCTGTTTATTAGCATCTCATCAATACTGGCTATTATTATTTTTTTAAAAATCCTTGATGCTATTTGTTATCTCTCATTTTTTTGAAATATTAATCTCCTTTCCATCCTTCATTAGAAGGTTATAATATACTTGTCAAGATGGCAATTTATAACATAATAATATTCAGACAATCGGCTCAGCACCTGTAGCTCAGTGAATAGGGTGCCAGCCACATACACCGAGGCTGGTGGGTTCAAGCCTGGCCTGGGCCTGCTGAACAACTATGGCAACTGCAACCAGGAGGAAAAAAAAAAAATAGCTGGGCGTTGTGGCAGGTGCCTGTAGTCCTAGCTGCTCAGGAGGCTGAAGCAAGAGAATCGCTTGGACCCAAGAGTTCGAGGTTGCTGTGAGCTGTGACGGCACTGCACTCTACTGAGAGCAACATAGTGAGACTCTGTCTCAAAAAAAAAAAAAAACTTCACACAATCAGTCATCATTTTCTTTCTTTCTTTTTTTTTTTCAGACAGAGTCTTACTCTGTCATCCTGGATAGAGTGCTGTGGCATCATAGCTCACAGCAACCTCAAACTCTTGGGCTTGAGCAGTCTGTTTGCCTCAGCCTCCTGAGTAGCTGGTACTACATACAGTACTGGGCATTCATTCACACAGTTGTGCTAGGTAAAGTGGTGAGAATAGAACTAGGTCTCAGCTTCCTTGGAATTTAATAGTGCAAATAATTAGTGTTCTTTATCACAGTAGTGCGGGATTTATGCTGCTTTGGCCTTTTCTTCCTTAAAACTAAGCATGATGAGGGTTGTACTTGGGGCCTGTTTGAACCTTGTTAGCTTGGTAGTCATGGTACAGCTCCATAGACACTTGCAGTGAAAGTGGAAATGAGGCTGGGCATGGTGGCTCATGCCTATAATCCTAGTATTTTGGGAGACAGAGGTAGGTGAATTGCTTGAGCTCAGGAGTTCCAGACCAGCCTGAGTAAGAGTGAGACCCTGTCTCCACTAAAAACAGAAAGACTAAGCCAGGTGTTGTGGTGGGTGCCTATAGTTCCAGCTACTCGGGAGGCTGAGGCAGAGGAATCATTGAAACCCAGGAGTTTAAGGTTGCTGTGAGCTATGATGGCTCACACCATGGCACTCTACCCAGGGTGAAAGAGTGAGACTCTGCCTTAAAAAAGTAAATGAGCTGTTTATTATTAGATATGGATTATCTAGATACTGCATTCACAGAGCTGTCTGTGAACCTTTAGGATTCTTAGGTCTTTTCCTCAAGTATTTTTATTGTGACAGTCCACTGCTCTGTTAAGTATTTTGGTTACTGTTCTCCCAGGGAAAATTGTGTTTTAATGGTGTTTTACATACAATATTTGAGGACTTATGTGATATTTTTATCCTTCGAAGTATAGTCTGCCTAATCATGAGCTTATGCTAAGCACTTTTTTTTTTTTAGGTTGTCTTTTTTTCTTTCCTTTTTTTTTTTTTTTTGAGACAGAGTGTAACTATGTCACCCTCGGTAAAGTGCTGTGGCATTACAGCTCACCCCAACCTCTGCCTCGTGGGCTTAAATGATTCTTTTGCCTCAGCCTCCTGAGTAGCTGGGATTATGGGTGCCTGCCACTACACCCGACTACAGGTTGTCCAACTTTGAGATAATTTCGATGAGTTTTCAGGCTCCCAGGAAGCAGTTTGTAATTTAGATTATTACTTCTGTTGAATTGTAGCATTCTCAGTGACTGGTATATTGTTGTTGTTCCATGCATTGGGTCATTAGCTGTTTCTTTTAGCTTCTTATGCGGTGATTTAGTTCACATACTAATGACTATGAAAAACATGAACTGTCTGTTATACAGGGTTAACTGTAATACGGATGAGTCAGTCAGGTCGTAGAAAGTTTTCCAAATAGTTGAATGCTAATTAATAGCAAATTAATGTTTATGGGAAAAGTGATTTATAACTCTATTACCTTTCCACAGTTTAATGAAAGTTAATTTCTCTATGAAATCTGCCAAGACTGGATGTTTGTTCAGTTTTTCAATTAATGTTGCCAGTAAAAACCAGACTTCCATGAAAAACAATGAATTTGTCTTAGGTATACTTTCTAATGGTATTTAGTTTACATTATTGAATTCCTATTAATACCTTTTCCTCAAGAATTTATATTGCATAGAAGAATAAACACAGGTTGATTTAGAATTGTTTATTTGAACTTGATTGCTTTGACTTAGTGTATACCAAATTTTGGCTTTTTGTTGAGATAATTTACATACAATAAATTAATCATTTTAAAATATATGCAGTCTCCAAGTTACAGAAACTCAATTTATAGCATTCTGTACTTGCAAACAGGCTCCCAAGGCTTTTTATAAGGATAACTTATAATTAAATAATTAAATTAAAAATTTGGGAACTAGTTTCTTCTGCATGTGTAAATAAGCCCTGACGGCATAAGCAGTTGGTTGGTGCCACATCTTTGCACCTGGGACTAGTCTTACAGCTGAGAGGATTGCTTATGTGCAGCATCACTTCTGTCTTAACTTTTTAATTCAATTTTGTGAGTCTGTGTTTACCCTTATGACCATGCATCCAAAGCAAAAGTGTACTACAAGTCCAGGTGAGCCTGCAGCAAAGAGAAAGATGATTACAAGTGGAAGCAAAAGTAGAAATAATTAAGCGTACAAAGAAGCCCCATCATTTTCTGGGAAAGCATTAGGCTTCAGTTGCTCAACTGTTGGGACAATTATAAAATGAGAATAATAGAACATGTGAAAGGCAGTGAGACAGTAAAAGCATCAATTATTGCTAAGCAGCATAGTGGATTAATTATTGAAATGGAAAGGTTATTATTGATTTGGTTAGAAGATCAAAATAAATGTTAACATTCCTATTAGCCTAGCATTGGTACAACATTAGGTGAATGTTAACCTTTAATATTCTTTTTTGAGATTTTTCCTATCTCTTGTTTAAACATTTTGTATGAGTATGTTTTTATGTTCTGTTTGTATGAATTAAAAGAAAGAGCACAAGATAGTTTCCGTAACTTATTACAGTGTAAGGGTATTATTATAGTGTTGTTATCACATATGAACCATTATAGTATTCTTATTTTTCGCATATATGTGTTGTTCATCAGTGATCTGAATTACATACAAATCCAACTATATTCAGTTCAATCATTTATCGTGTATTTTCACAAGACTGTGCAGTCACCACCACCATCAAATCCCAGAACGTTTGCCTCACCCCACAAAAAAATAACCTGTACTTCTTTATCCATAAGCAGCCACTCCTCTCAGCCGCTAGGAACCACTAATCTACTTTCTGTCTTTAAGAATTTGCCTATTCTGGGCATTGATATAAATTCATGATATGTGGCCTTTTGTGTCTGACTTCTTTCCACTTAGGATAATGTTTCCATTGTCTATCTCATGTTGTGGGATTTATCAACATTTCATTCCTTGGGTTTGAGTTGAATAATATTCCATTGTATGACTATATATTTTGTTTATCCATTCATCAACTGACAGATGTCTGTTTGTTTTTTGACTATGTTATGAACATTCATATATAAATTCTTAATTTGGACATGCATCTCTTGGGTATATCCCTCGGAGTGGAATACCTGAGTCAAGTTGTCTGGTAACTCTGTGACTGATGTTTTGCCAAAATGGCCATAGCAATTACTTTTACGTTCCCACCCACAATGCATGAGGTTTCTAATTTCCTCACATCCTTGCCTCAGTGTCTGTTTTTTTTTTGTTGTTGTTTGTTTATTTTTTTAAATCATAGCTATTCTAGTCAATGCGAAGTAGTATCTCATTGTGGCTTCCCTAATGACATCAGTGTCTTTTCATATGCTTATTGGCCATTTGCCCATCTATTTTGTATAGAAGTAAGTCCAATTTATCTATTTTTTTCTTTGATTGCTTGTTTTTGGTTATATTATCTAAGAAACCATTACTTAATCCCACGTTGCAAAGATTTATACCTACGTTTTCTCTAAAAGGTTTATAGTTTAGCTCTTATGTTTATATCTTTTTTTTTTTTTTTTTGGTTATGTTTATATCTTTAAGCCATTTTGAGTTCATTGGTACAAGTCAAGTGCCCATATTCATTTGTTTACATGTTGGTATCTAGTTGTCCTGGCATAATTTTTTGAAAACATTTTTTCCCCATTGAATGATCTCAATAGCTTTGTTAAAACTGAATTGAGAGTCTATGTTTATTTCAGGTCTCTCAATTCTTTTTTTTTTTTTTAAGTATTTATTTATGTATTTATTTATTTTATTAAATCACAGCTGCGTACATTAGTACAATCAAGGGGTACAATGTGCTGGTTTCATATACAATCTGAAATATTTTCATCAAAATGTTTATCATAGCCTTCATGGCATTTTCTTTCTTTCTTTTTTTTGCCCAGTGGTAAGACAGAATTTATTTACAGAAAAGAATACAGAAAACACTAAAGCTCCTGGTAGAGAGAGAACTCAAGTGGGGAGAGAAAAGCTCTCTCTGTTTCTCTCCCGTCTTTCCCCATCTCCCCCTTTAGGCTTTTA
>CAUYON010068807.1:0-13838 GCA_963573935.1 Arctocebus calabarensis
TTATATAGTGATCAAGGAAATGCCATGAAGGATATCTGTAACAGTATGATCAAAATATTTCTGAATGTATATGAATCGTGCCCTGTGATTGCACCAATGTACATAATTATGATTCAATAAAATTATTAAAAAAAAAAAGTACTTGAGTGTCAGTAACCATTTAAATAAAAAGATACCATTATTATTGTTAAAAAAAAAAAAAACAAAAAACCCTGGATATTTGCATTGATACAGTTCGCTCATGTTATTCAGATTTCCCCGGTTTTACTTGTAATCAATTTTGCATGTGTTATTTAGTTCTATCCTAAAGTTACACTGTCAAGAGACTGAACCAGCCCAACTCTCCAGAGGTCCCACCCACCTCCTGTCTTTAATCTTAGTTAACCCCTTCTGACTCTCTCTATGCATGGCAAGCACTAAACTACCCACCTCTGAAGGTTTTTGACTTCAAAAGTGTTAAACAGGTGGAATCAGACAGTATGTGTTCCTTCTGAGATTGGTATACTGCTTGCAAAAGCATTTCCTAAAGAGTCATGTAAGTCATTGAATGTATCTAGTTCATTCTTTTTGAAACTGAGTTGTATCGCATGCTATATGCACCACACTTTGTCTATTCACCTTCCAAAAAATATATGAGGTTGCTATGAACATTTGTCTATCAATTTTTATGTGAACATAAATGTTGTTTCCCTATGATAAACAGCTAAGGGTATAAAAACTGTAGAGTATGGCACTTGCATATTCAGTTTTATGAGAAAATGTCAAATGTTTGACAGATGGGCTTCACCATGTACATTCCTACCAGGGATGTAGGGTGACCCGATTTTTCTGCATTCTCACAAGTGTTTGTTGTTCAGTTATTCTGGTATGTGCTGATACCATACAGTGGTTTTAACTTTTCTTTCCCTCCTGGCTAATAATGTTCATTTTTTATCCATGGGAAATGTCTATTCATGGCCTAGTTTCCAAATTGAATTGTTGCTCATTTAATTTTCACTACTGAATTTTGAGAGTTCTTTTTGTATTCTAGATATTAATCTTCTGGCAGATACATAGTTCACAAATAATTCTCCCCAGAATACAGTTTGTCTTGTGATTTTTTTCATGTAAGTTTTTGTTTTTGTTTTTGTTTTAGACAGAGCCTCAAGCTGTCACCCTGGATAGAGTGCCGTGGCATCACAGCTCACAGCAACCTCCAATTCCTGGGTTCAAGCGAGTCTCTTGCCTCTGCTTCTCAAGTAGCTGGGACTACAGGCGCCCTCCACAACTCCCAGCCATTTTTTGGTTGCAGCCGTCGTTTTTGTTTGGCGGTCCGGGCTGGATTCGGACCCACCAGCTCAGGAGTACGTGGCTGGCGCCTTAGCCTGTTGAGCCACAGACACCCAGCCTCATGTAAGTTTTAATAGCCAAATAATAAGATATATTTATCAAACAACTCACATATTTGTCTTTTATTAAGTGTGTTTTCATATCAAGACTAAAAACTCTGTTTAACCTAGACCCAGATATTTTCTCTTTTGGTATCAAAAAGTAGTATAGCATTATATTTTACATTCATATCCATAATACATTTTGAGTGAATTTTTTCAAGATGTGGAATTTTAGTCGAAGTTCATTTTTTGGTCTACGGGTGACCAATTGGTCCTACTGAAGAGCAGGCTGTTCCCTCTGTTGGAGGAATGGATATTCCTTTCATTAGGTCTAAGAGGCTTGAGAATTGCTTCCTTATTTTCCCTTTCTCTTTTCTCTTTCTCATCTTCTCTTCCTTTCCTTTCTTCTCTTTTTAGGGAGTCTTTTTTTTTTGACACAAAAATAAAGCCTGTTCTTATTCCAAGTATTTTTCTTTGAGGTAGGCAGGAGAGAAATTTCTGCTGGGTGGAAGGAGCCTTCCTGCGGTGGCCGCATTTAGAGCTGGCCGTGCCAAACACTGTGCTTGTGACAGTGTCGGTGCTTTGCCACGGTGGCCCCCTATGTGGGGGAGGCGGGGAAGACGAACGTCCTCCATTAATTCTAAAAGGGAAAAGAGCAACCGAAGCATTGTTGTTTATCTTCATTCCTTCTTCTTGTTTCATACATACTTGGAAATCATTAAAAAGGGTAAATTTCTTCATGGACAGAAGTGTCTTGTACAATACTTGACAAGTCGTCTCCCAAGTATAAACTACATTTTTTGGAGCGCTTCCATGCTAAACAAAACATTCTGTCAATGTCAACTGTTTAAATGTATATAAATCTTCCCAGAAAGCAAAAGATGATAAGGTAAAATCATGTAAGTGCTCAGGGATCTCCCATACTTATAAATCATAACTGAGAAATAAAGAAAGCCCTGGGCAAAATTACAAAATAGAGGAAAACGTGCCTTTAGTGCTCAATCCGCCTTCTCAGAGCTTCTCTCTTTTGCATCTGGGTTTCTGTGTAAAGTTACATAATCTCATTGCACATTTTTAATCAGTGAGAGGACCCACCTCTAGGTCTGCATGAGTACTGTTGCTCCTTACCAACAGGCCCTTCTGTTTAAAGAAGAATGCTAATTTCCCTATCTGTACTTAGTTTTCTTCAGGGAGTATCCAGATAAAATGAAATGAGCACTCAGACACAATGATCACTAATTAACTAAGAATTATAAATCTGGACATCAGTGTCTCTCATAACTTCTAATAGACTAAACTCTGGTAATAAAAGCCTGGCTGACTATTCCAAACTGAGCCTTTGGAAATTCAGCACATCTACGTCTTTATGAAGTATGCAGCTTTGCAAGGCAAACTGTGTGATTTTAGGGAGGTGCCTGTGGTTCAAAGGAGTAGGGTGTCAGCCCCATAGGACAGAGGAGGTGGGTTCAGGGACAAAAACTGCATAAAAAAACAGTATTTGATTTTAAATCTAAGTATTTCTATGGCCTAACACATATCTTCCTCACTTGAATTCTTTTTTTTTTTTTTTAAACTCAAGATTTGCTTCACTGTCTTTCCAAGGGCAGAAAGGAAATTAATTGTTAGAAGGCAAGAAACATTAATGAAAAAAATAACTTCATTAAAATTTTTTTAAATATTACCCATGACAAATATTAATGGAATATTATAGTAATGATCAAAGAGACTATGAGACATAAATTACATTTTCTGAGATGTGTAACAAAGAGAGATAAAAATTGTTGAAAAAAGAGGAAAATAAATGGGGGTGGTACTAACAGGAAACCCCACGGGGCTCTAACAATACAAGCATCTAATGCAAATACTCAACCACACGCAATGGACTTGAAAGAATGCCACTTATAACACCCAAAGTATTAATCTTCTCATACCTTTAGTACAAACCAGACTTTCTATTTTATCTGGAACAAATACGCTTTTCATGTTAAAAGAAAACTTTCTTCAAATATGAGATTTTTCAGTAACCATCTTTACAACAACAATGCAGATTTTTGAGAGAATCTGATTTAACCTTTCTAAACATTGACTTCTTCGTAGACAGTTATAGGGTCTCCCATCCTTCTTCAGAAGAAAAACTTCAGACAAAATAAATTTAACAAAGTTTATTTGAGTAAAGAATGATTCACGAATCAAGCAACATTCACTACCTTGGTTATTAGCTCCATTCTCTGTCACCGTTACAACAGATGTGTTTGGTCTCAACCCAGAATTCACAAGTAACAATATCAGGTCAGATGAACCATTTTCACATTCTTGCTGTTCTATTCAAAGTGAGACTATTTCATATGTGATAGATGGCTGCCTAGAAATACTTGAGACCTGCAATTTCTGTTGTCCATTGTTTTGGCCTCTGATTATGGGAGGTATTATTATAAAGGTCTTCAAGAGAACTATTCAGAGGGTGCGAGTGAGCTGATCCAGATAGCAAATCTGAATCAGGGGAAGGTAGAACAGAGCCAGAAAATTCCCCGTAGATGCTATATAGGTCTTTAGGTGGGGGAAAGGGGACCATCCATTGGCATCTGAGCATGGATTAGATAAATCCACCCACTCATAGCTCAGCATAGCTCCAAAGCAAGGTTCAGCAGGAAACTTTCTGTCTTTCTTTTATGGCATGCTATAGGGGGTACAATCACATTTAGTGGAAAAGAACCGTACTGGATTAAATCCAATGAAATTATACAAGTTATTTATTTGACCCACTAGGTTGGCCCCAGGTCTAGACCACATGATGTCGGAAACACAGCCTACGTTTTGCAGGCTTCCCGAGGATAGATTCTCCATATTTGGTAGAATATTCATAGTAAAGGTGAGAGTACTGGTTTCAGGGAGGGTAGGAAGACAAGTAGCAGTGATGTGGAGCCTCAGGGCTGGCTGTCCACTCTCCCTTCACAGCGCCAGGGCGACTCTCAGGATCCTTCATGTTCTCAATGGTGACATGGACCATATGGTCAGTCTCTAGCATTCGCGGGATGGTTTCCCATTTTTTTGGCATTAACCCTCAAACCCAGTAATTGACGTCAATGAAGTTGTTTTCTTGTCTTTTCTTTCTTTTTTTTTTTTTTTTGTTACTTTTATTTCTTGGTGTTAACCCCAAAACCCAGTAATTGATATCAATGAAGATATTTTCTTTTCTTTTCCTTCTTTTTTTTTTTTTTTTTTTTTTTTTAATTTTTTTTCCTGGTGTTAACCCCAAAACCCAGTTATTTTTAACAATGAACATATTTTATTTTCTTTTCCTTATTTTTTTTTTTTTTTTTTTTTTTTTCAGTTTTGTTTCTTGGCATTAACCCACAAACCCAGAAATTGGCATCAATGAAGTTGTTCTGTTTTTGTTGTTGTTGTTGTTATTTTTGTTTTTGGCATTAACCCATAAACACTTCAGATGTTTTCATTTTTTTCTAGAGCATAACCTTTGCTAAACTTGGGCACAGATTATGGTACTATTGGTTTGTCAGTGGGGAAAGGGAAATAATTGGACAGGAGGCAGTAGGAATAAAATAGAGATATCAATGGGTGGAATAGAACAGAGAACATGGACATGAACCCAGTCACGAGTCATCATCAGATCTTCTGTAAAGTATACACTGGGGAAAAGAATCCCTATTTAAAAATGGCATTGGGAACCACATGTAGAAGTCTTAAACTAGGCCTGTACCTCTCATCACTGACAAAAATTAACTCTCACTGGATAAAAGGTTTAGATTTAAGAAAGGAAAACAATAAAAATCCTAGAAGAAAGTGTGGGAAAAACGCTTGCCACTATCAACCTAGGAAAAGAATTAATGAAGACCCCCTTAGTAATTGCAGCAACAATAAAAATAAATAAACTGGAAAGAATCAAGCTAAAAGGCTTGTGTACCATCAAGAGTACAACAACTAAAGCAGACAACCTTCATAATTGGAGAACATATTTGCATGGCATGAATCTGTCAATAAGTTTAATATTTTTCTTTTTATAAAGACAGAGAATAATTCTATTATGAAGGCATCCAAGAGGCTCTCTAGAAGGTACCACAGATAGTCTAAGTTAAAATTTTTGATTTAGAAATATCAAAGATTTAAAACATTTGATTAGATAGGATTATAGGTTACTCTGAAACCAGTCTTTTATTTAACCAAAGTGATCATTTCTCTTCTTTTTTAATAAATAAGATTAAATTTTCTTCAGTGATTAAAGACCTAATAAGGAAATTGCAGATCAAAATGATTCAGAAAACTTTCATAGCATATACTCTTGATACTAACATTCTTCATTTCTAAAGTAACCATCTTAGTTTGTGTTGAGCTATGAGAGCGGAATACCTCAGAATTTATGAAGAACAGAAGTGTGTTTCCTCCCAGTTCTAGTGGCTGGGAAGTTCAAGATGGAGTCATTATCAGGTGGTGATTCTGTGTGCAAGATGGTGCCTTAAGTGATGGATCCTTCAAAAAGAGAAGAAAGCTTTTTAATGAAAGGCAAGAGAACAAAGAAACGAAAAAGAGACACCTAGCCCATTTATAATGACATTAATTTCCTACATGAGGGAATAACACTAATAGATAACATTATAAGGACAATTGAATTACATCATGAGTTTAAAGTTTAATGCTCAAAACAAAGCATTAACTTACAAATAAATCCATTTAGGTCTTAGCCAGCTTGGCCACCCATAAAATTCCTTTTCTAAAATTTCTCTTCCATAAATATCTGTAACTTTCTTATATTCATTCAGGTTTGTCCTGTACACTTCCTCTGTTCCAGTGTAGAGCAATCATGCATTCCATTTTAGAACAAAAAAAGTTTTAATTTTTAAAAAATAAATATCCCTCATACTTCATGGCTTCGCTTACAAAACACGTCTTCCTTTCTTCAAATGCAGAATTGTGTCCTTTAGTATTTCCACTTTTAACTTCCTGCTGAATTAGCATGCTGTAGATTGGAAAATCTACGAACGATAATTTTTGGAAGTATTTACTTCCTTATATTATAATTTTTCATTGCAATACCAGACACATTTGTTAATAGACACAAGTATCTTTAGTTCTGCTTTAATACAAATCTAAAGTTCAAAAAGAAATACGTTTAGCAGCTAATGTTTCAGTATTTTGACTTATTGGAAAATTACCTAGGTATTTGATGAATATCCACCATTTATGTTTAATTTAGCAAAACTCAAAGGATATAAGTTAACAAAAAAGATTCAGGAGGTTCTTTTTAAGTATATAATAACAACATAAACCAAGGCGAGCCATCATCAAATCATTTCCCTGGTCACCGTTTTTAAGTCTGCGACTGTCAGGCAGCTATCACAAGAGCAAGAATCTCAAAGAGCTAAACACATGGGCTTGTTCTTCTGTGCTCAATCCACATGAAGTAATGGGCTCTGCACTTTCACTTGCAAACCCCTTCTTAGGTTAAATTTATAATTCTATAACATATACACGTAGAAACCATTTGTGCTAGTTCCAAACTATCTAAGAGCTTAGGAAATACTTAATAGTAAGGACAAGACCATGAATTTTTGAGATCCACAGAAAAGGAGAAGAGTTTATTTTCAGAGGGAGAGCAGTCCATGGATCAGGAGTGCAGTTTCCAGAGAAAACGGAGAGTGCGAGCTCAGCCCTGGGCATGGGAGACCAGGCATGTGTGCCTTACGTACAGCCTCACGTACATGGTGAGCAGGTGTGGGGGGTCTGCAAATATTCACAAGGTGAGTGAGATGTGTGAGTAAACATATATGTAAGATACACTCTGTTTTCAACTTGGATGGAGAGTGTAGCAGGTGAAATTTGGTTGGAATTTGGTTCTTTATATCAAAAGGTTATTAAAGGGTACAAAGACAAGTGATGCAGTCTCTGTAAGCTGGCTGAAACTGACTTAAGGTCTATAGTTATGTATTAATAAAGAATGTTTATAAACCAGGTTTCTCCTAACCCTTGAAAGTATCAAGACCTTCAAAGGGGCATGATCCATGGAAAGTGACTCCTTAAAACACATTCTGTACTCACAGGAGTGTTACTGAAAGTTTGGCCCTTGTCCCCTGAAACCATATCAGAAAAGACTGGACAAACAGTTTGAGAAGGAAAGAAAAGTTTATGACTTTGCTGACAAAGGAGGAGAATGACAGACAGTGGTCTCAAAACCCAAAGTCCTGCATCTGAGCAGAGGCCTAGACCTTTTAAAGGTTCTGATCCTATAATCCCATTTTGGGCCAAGACAATATCATGGCCTCTGCGTGGATTCACCCAATCTTGGGCTAGACAATCTCGTGGCCTCTATCTGGATATATCCATTTTTGGCTAAGAGGCTCTCATGATCTCTGTCAAGACAATTTCCTTGAGCTTTCTTCTGTAGCACAAAAACAGGAGATATTTTCCACCTTTCCTGAGTCATGGCCTGAGGCAGGGACCCAGTTTTCAGTTCTCAAAGAGTTGTGGAAACAAAAAGTATTTTTTACCATTTTTTTCCAGCCCATTTCCTCTGCCCAGTAAATAGGCACACACATGTGGTTAAGTCCCCTTTTCCTGCTTTATAATTTTTCTTATTACTAGATGTGACTATACATTTTGGGAAGATACAGTCACAGAAAATGAGGAAAGAAAATAACCATATAAATGCAAGGAAAAAACCCAATACAATATATGAAAATGTGTCATTATCTTCTACGTGACTAATCCACTAATTGTGTAAGATCCCTAAGATTTTTAGGACCAAAAAGAGTCAATTTTCTGATTTCTCAGGACTTATTTAAACAACGCTGATTTGCTATCTCTCATAAAGTGTACCTCATTATCTCTGAAATTTGCATAATCACAGAATGCTTGATTAAGGAATGGAAGCTTTGCGCATAATGGATCTGCATGCATGATTAGCTGTAGGAGGGGTTCTGTAATTATGTGGTGTATAAATATACATCTATATACTTTAAACCTTCACAATAAACACAACAAAAGTCTTGACATTTATTTTAAAATTCTGCCCATCACAACTTCTAAAAGGAAAAACAGCAGTACATGTAGAGGAACTGGAAAATGTATTGATTTCAATCTTTCAGAGGATAAATTCACATTGTAATGTAAAATTAATATTCAGAATTAAGAATATCAGTGATTTTTAGAAAGGGAGATGGAACCTTTTGTTCACAGGTCTGGTTGTGCTGCGAGCCACGAATATCCCAGTTCACTAGAGTTCAGAGAGAACACTGATGGATGTTTGTCTTAAATCTCTGTATTTCACACCAGTCTAACCACATTCAAAACTGCTACATTCTTTAGACTTTCTCCTTTCATTACTCCACAACCTTGTACACAAAGGACTATAAATACATACCACTTCATCCTGCTTCCAAACATAAATGTGAGCTTCAACTCTCCAATTGTATAAAAAAAGACCAAGTTTTATTAAATCTATTTCCACAATAGACTTAAAGAGCCAATTAACCAAATTCAGATTTCAGCCTAATGCTAAATACCATAATAACCATTACAAAATTTCTTTTTATGAGTCAAACAGTTTTCCAGGTCCTAGAGTACTAGATAGAGTTAATCTGCTTATTTGCAATTCTATCTGTGTATGTTTTATCTCTATAGATATTATTTCAGAAAACATATACCACAGGGTTTTTCTTTGTATGTCTCTGTCACATGTTCTGAAAGAGGAAATTGACAAGCACTGATCACAATACCCCCGCTTTCCTAAATTACACTGAGTGATTTCACTTGTCATAATTTAAAAATGCTTTCTGAGACAAATTCATTATTCTAAAAACAATATGAAAGTATAATTGAAAAATTATTTCCTTTTTAATATAGATCTCTTTTTGAAGAAAGAAAATCTACTCTGTACATTTAATTAACTCACTTGCCCTCCCTTCTATTATCATGAACCACATTTTTATTATTATTAAATCATAGCTGTGTATATTAGTGAAATCAAGGGGTACAATGTGCTGGTTTGATATACAATCTGAAATATTTTCATCAAACTGTTTAACATAGCCTTTATGGCATTTTCTTAGTTATTGTATGAAGACATTTGTATTCTGAATTTAGTACGGTTCGCCTGTACCCTTCTAAGATGCACCATAGGTGTGGCCCCACCAATTACCCTTTCTCCACCCTAACCTCCTCCTCCCCTCCACTCCCTTTCCCCTTTCCCCATATTCTTGTGCTAAATTGGGTTATAGCCTTCATATGGAAGCTATAAATTAGCTCATAGTAGGGCTGAGTACATTGGATAGTTTTTCTTCCATTCTTGAGATACTTTGCTAAGAAGAATATGTTCCAGCTCCATCCATGTAAACATGAAAGAGGCAGTCTCCCTCCATCTTTCTTTCATGAACCACTTTTGACGTCATTCTTAGCAGTACTGTATTTTATTGATGAAAACTTAAAACCACACATGCCATCCCATTTTCCCACCTCCTAAAAGGTTTCTAGTAATCTGGAAGGATAGTAGTGAATTTCTTGCCAGGTCATTAATGTGATTATCCACAGTCAGTTGATGCTAGTGGTTTATGAAAAGCCATATGTGCAAAATCAACAACTGATATGAGGAAGCCAAGAAGAAAACACCTCAGGACACCGAACGTGACGTTAATTAGACCTGTGATCTTATGCAAGTCCTGTGATGCTGATCTAGTTCGAGGGGAAATACCATAAAATAATGAGCAATTAATCAACATAGTTTTTATTCCCGGTGAACTAACCACATCTTTATAAAGTTAATATTAATACTAAGGAGAAAAAGATGAAAGAAGAAGTTAAAAGTGAATGAGAGGATTATTCTTAGTAATTACAAAAGCAAAGATAAAACACCAAAGTTTCAAGTTACATAGTGCATATTTTTTCCTTTTTCATTGGGGTAACTTTTCTTCAGGCACCATACAAAGTATGTTTTGGGAGTCACTGAATTCTCACCTCATCTTCACAGGTAGCCAATGTTCTCCGTGTATTACAGGCAGGAAAACTATACATTCCACAGTTATCTATCTTATTTTATTTTAGAGCTTGAATTAACTTCTATCTCTGTCAGACTCTGAAGTTTGTGCTTTTTGGTACAATTTTTGGATGATGTCAATCCACTACAACTTATTTTAATAAAATAAATCATAACTGTGTTTTTTTCCCAATTCATCTTCAGATGAAACTTAATTTAATGAACTCAACTAAATTTTTCTTCCTCACTTGTCAATCATGTGTAAAGACAATTTAAAAATTTCAAAAGTGAACAACCAATTATAGAAAATTATTTTCACTGCCATATGAGTGTGTTTTGTCAAATATTACCTTTGCGTGATATTTTAAAGCACGTATCAGCATTAACGTTTCTTACAGTGATTTTACTAATAAACCTTCAGATGCCTTAAGGAGTAGTAAGTGTAGAAAATGGAAAAATTATAATTAAAAGCCTTTTCTATTGTTTGCTAGTGAAAATAATTCTTCAAAATTAAAATTGTTGTCTATCAAGACCATATGCTACGCAAGATATTCTCATTGATGTCAACAGGAGTTCCAATGACGATGTGTGCAACATATGGGCCCGGCATTTTGTTAATTAAAAACAGTGTTTTGCTACATTGATGTGTGTTCCAAAGGGGGATTCCTAGAGCGTAACACCAAGTTGCTGAGTTCAGTGTTTTAGGTGGTTGGCACTTACCCTTACACAATGCAATGTTAGGTTGGAAACACGGAGATATAATTGAATGTTGTATACAGATATTCTATTGTTAACAATAATAGAAGATCTTGGAATTTTTCTTTGTGATAGCCAGACTTAATTCCAAGTAATTTCTCAACCCACTGAAAGTTGAATGCTGAGCTGTATAAAGATTAGAATTGAGGACTGGGTATTTATCGGACATGTTTTTATAACTTCTCAGTACATGTAGGTTATTTGCGTTAGATTTATGGCAAATCTCTTCACAATTCTTCGTGTCTCTTAACACCCACAGCTGCACTGTGACTCCGTGGCTTCAACCCACAGAGCGTCTGCTTCTCTGCACAGTGAATCTGAGACTTGTTTCAACTATGATAGGATGGTGAAAGCTATGGCGTTCCAATATGAAATCTGGCTCTGAAAAGCATTCATTGCTTTCTTCTCTTTCTTTTTGTCAGATTTCTGCCTGATCTAAACTCCTACGGTGAACATCTATCATAGATCCAAATCAGTCCAACCCCCAAGAAACCACAAGAGCTTCCCAGAGACCAGTAAAGCTTCCTTTCTAACCTGCAGGTGCACAGGCAAGAACCCACTGGCTGCACGGCTCAATAAGCTGTAAATCTCCGAGCCATAATAAATGTGTATTGTTGAAACCACTGAATTTGGAGTGGTCTTGTTACACAGCACTGTTGTGTCAATATGTTTCTACGAAATACTTTTTCCCTCTTAAGTAAGTGGAACATGAATTCTTGAGTTAGCATCAGTTTCAAAAAATGATAAGTATAATGCACAAAGAAGACTAGTTATGCAGAATCCCAAACTAGGAAATGAGCTCCACGGTCATTGCAGGCGTCTACTACCAAGGGAGAGGCTGGGAAGTGCCAGAGTGTACGTGTCTCAGTACAAATTTTGGATTCAGATATCTCTGTTATAATTATTGTTTTCATGTATGCAATACACAAATAGACAAGCAGGAGCCACCATAGAACTCGTTGTAAGATTTCTTCCAGGATTGTCAGGAGCACAGCAGTGGGGACGTGGAGGATTATAGAACCAAAGAGTTTATTCCCAACAATTTTACACCACTGCCCCCCGAAAGTGTTTACACTAACCTTAGCCCTGTAAAAAAGAGAATCAATTGCAAATAAATAAACCTTTACTATTTTGGTACTATGCTCAAGTTCTCTTGGTCTTGATTTAAATAGAAGCCTTTCAATATTGTAGGGATCATATTCATTGAACACCTTAAAAATTCTGCCCAGCTATTTACCAAGCCTCATATACAACGTGCTTCTTCGGTTCTTCATTCTATACTTCAACAAACAAACAAACAAAAGCCCCAATAAACCGACTGACTTTACTTATTAAAATGAATCTTATGTTTCAACTTACTAATACACCCTAAAGTAATCCCAAAGACAGAAATTCATATCTTCATGGATAAATGAAGGTAAAAATGTTTGATATAATGTTAAATATGCTTTATTATTCAAATACTCCCCAAACAAAGGGAATTATAAATTCCAGTCCTAACTTCACCATTTATACAATGCCTCTATCCTTCAGAGGCACGTGGCCCACCGGCTCCCTCCCCAAGTGAACTTGACTGCTGCTGTTGACTAAATAGCAATATGTTGCTTCATACACATTTCTCAAAGGGAAACTTATTTTTAAATAATTCATATTAGGTCTTTGGCTTTTGCTCAATAGAGTATTGATCTTAAAGCCAGAAGACATCTTCTCTCCTCTTTCTGTTCGCTGTTGTTTATCCTTAGAAAGGAAATATACAGGAGTGAAAGAGGCAAGGCTTGAGTTGCATTTGACAAAAGCTATTTCAGAGAATATGTTTCTAAAACACTTTGTATCATATATGAATGTGGACCCTATGAACTTTGCCTATTTCAGGAAAGAAAAATTTATTTCATCAGGAAAGATAAAAAAGACACAACACATACACCAAAACAAACTTTTGCTATTATAATAACCCAAGACTATATTGGGATTTTGCTGTCCAATCACCAATGACAATACTTTACATTTTGCATAGATACATGTCATTCATTTTTTTAATAGCAGCAGATACCTTAGAAAACACTTAAGATAAATATACTACATTGTTAGATACTATGAATGGCAGATGCAGGAAATTACTCTGTGTTCTGCAGAATAACGTCAGTGTGACAAGCAGCTTTTACTGGAATTCACTGATCCCTGGATAGGTGATCTGTCCAAAGAGTGTGAACATGCTGCCCAGGGTGAAGAAGAAATGTTGATTATTTTTGTTGCTTCAAACTTCTGATTGTTCAGGACAAGATTCTCAATGAGCCAACACTTAGAAATAATACAAATCTGAAACAAACTATGTCCTTACAACATGAAAAGTGAGCAGGAAGAGAGAATGAAGGTGAGGGAGGAGGAAAGGAGCAATACAGATACAAAGTAAAAAAAAATTAGTTAAAAGATTGACTGGTCCCCTGCTGGAAGCCTTTGTTTCTCTCTCTTTCTCAACAGATAACATTCGTAATATAGCTCATGTACCTGTTACTGGTGTTTAAATAGGAGGAAACCACTTTCATTCATAATATTGATAGGTTCCCCAAATGTTGCTTGGATCAGAAAGGAGAAAGAAAGAAAGAAAGAAAGAAAGAAAGAAAGAAAGAAAGAAAGAAAGAAAGAAAGAAAGAAAGAAAGAAGGAAGGAAGGAAGGAAGGAAGGAAGGAAGGAAGGAAGGAAGGAAGGAAGGAAGGAAGGAAGGAAGGAAGGAA
>CAUYON010068813.1:0-40622 GCA_963573935.1 Arctocebus calabarensis
TGGGCACAGTGGGAAGGGGCAGAGAGAGAGGGAGGGTGGACAAGAGTGGGCACAGTGGGAAGGGGCAGAGAGGGGGTGGGTGGAGACGAGTGGGCACAGTGGGAAGGGGCAGAGAGAGAGGGAGGGTGGACACGAGTGGGCACAGTGGGACGAGGCAGAGCGAGCGGGAGCTAGGTCTCGAGTGGGCTCAGTGGGAAGGCGCAGAGCGAGGGTGGACAAGAGTGGGCACAGTGGGAAGGGGCAGAGAGAGAGGGAGGGTGGAGAAGAGTGGGCACAGTGGGAAGACGGGAGAGAGAGCGGGAGGGTGGACAAGAGTGGACACAGTGGGAAGAGGGGAGAGCTCCCAGAGCTGACCTCTCCAGGTCGATGCGCACGGGCTCGGGGGCAGGAGAAGTCATCGATCAGGTGCTCACAGAAGCCCTGGGCCCTGTGCCTAGTGAAACATCCATGAGACTTGTTTTGTGGGAATCATCACAGCGGTCTAGTAATTTCTTCCCATTCCAGTAAAGAAATTTCCGTATGTTCAGAACTCACGGGCTCCACAGGCTTAAAATAGTTTATTGAAGCTTTTCCATTCTTCCGGTTACTCTTCTCAAATATTACATGAATTACATTTGTGAGACAACTCAATACAATATTTGACTCTAGAAAGATGCTTCTGTTTCTGTAGTTTGTGAAACCTATAGCCTTTGTCAACAGCCTTAACTCTCCCAGGTGGCTACTGACGTCCAGTGAACCTAAAACAATGGTATTACTCCTAAACTTTTTATTTTCATGATCTCATTTAATTTCAAAAACACGAGAGAAATGATCTGTTGTAGTTTGCAAATGGAGCAATTACAATGTTATATATATATATAAGACTGAAGAAAAATGTTAATGATGTCTTATATAGGTTTTAGACTTTGTCCTATTATCAATGTTGTCTGTTTCAGTCCCACGGAAGGACTGATTAGGTTTAGTCACGTAAATCAAATCTTTGATGCTTTCCAGCCTTTTTTTAAAACAGAGATACTGTAATAGCTGAATGTGGAAAGATCTGGTTGACAATTCTGCCATTAAGTTACTGAACATTAAGACATTCTCTTGAGGTGTATTGTACACTAAAAATAGAAATATCAAACTGCATCAATTATACACACCCATTCTCAACTGCCACTGAATAACCCTGATCACTATTTCATAGTGAAGGAAGAGACATGACAAATATCTTTTCTTTCAATTACTAAAAATAATATTCTTTATTAAAAATAAATAGGCTGGGCACGGTGGCTCATGGTGTGAGGCCAATGTAGGTGGATCCTTTGAGCCCAGGAGCTGGAGACCAGCCTGAGCAAGAGTAAGACCCCGTCTCTACTAAACATAGAAAAATGGGCGTTGTGGCAGGCACCTATAGTCCCAGCTACTAGGGAAGCTAAGGCAAGAGGGTCACTATAGTTTGAAATTGCTATGAGCTAGGTAAGTGCCATGGCGCTGTACCCAAGGCATGGAGTGAGACTCTGTTTCAAAAAGAGAAAAAATTAATACTTCTATTTTGTAAACTCATAGAGCATAAAAAATCATCTTATTCAAGTAAAGGACATTCGAAGATTTCAGTATAAACTAACTAATTTGTAAAGATATGTTGCGAACTTGGCAATGAGTTGTTAGGAAAAGCATTTTCAGTAGTTTATGACGATTCCTAAATTCGGAACATTTAGAACATTCCCACAGGAGCCAGAAAGGGATGTGAGGAAATAAGAGAAAAGCCAGAAGGTGTGGCTGATCTCTTTTCTTCTTTTTCTATTTTTATTTACTCCCTAGTTCCTTTTTCCTGTCAAAGATATATATTTTGGCCGACTTAATTACTGTCTGTTTTAATAATATCCAGTCTGTTGAGATAAGCAGGAAACTTAATTCCAAACAGAGAAGTGGAAACAGTTAAGATAGACCAGAAACCATGTAACTCAGAAAAGCCGCAGGAATGCCTTGTGAAACAGGCAGTTTGCATGAGACAAAGGAGAAATTCTGTAGGAAGGTGGAATATTATTTGGTCACATAATTTAAAAAGAAATAATCATGTTTGCTGTAAAATTAAACCTTTTCTAGCTAAGCGCTCCCTCCAGAAAGCCGGTAAACCTCTCTGTGATGAAGCCACAGCACCTTTTTATGTGCTCTGCTTCCTGGTCGGCCTTCACTCTGGCTTTTCTCTCTCAAACCTGTGCCTTCTTTTATTCCTAAACTTCCTGTGACAGCAGCTTATAAATCTCAAGCTCTCTCCATTCACATTTGCCACCCACCCTGCCGTCAACACCTCACTCACAGATCCTTGGGTTTCCAGCTCTGACCTGGCATGACCTTGAGGCAGCCTTCCGTGATTGACAGCAGTTGCATTTATAGTATTATTTCTCAGGGAGAGGAAAAGACCAGAAGATTTGCAATGGCAACTGCCAAGGAATTTTATATAGAATTGTGGGTTATGGGAGCTTTTCTGATTCGAGCAAGAACCAAAATTCAGGTCGTTCCTAAGACAGATAAACCACACAGCATTCTGTGACCTTTCTGGGTTTGGGGTTTGGGTATCTGATTTTCCTGCCTCTTCCAGTCCAACTGGTATTGTTTGCTGTGGCTGGTGGTAGGTGGTAAGAAGGAGATTGGAGAGGTGTAGGCAGCCCTAATTCCATCTTTCACTGTCCTCGCCACCCAAACTTCATGTTTCCTCTCCCTTTCCTCCCACTTCCCGTCTTTTGTCCTAGTTTTCTTTTACCAGGTCTTGTACCTTTCCAGATACTGAAGGGTGAGGAACAGGCTCAGAGTAAATAGATGTAATTAGACTTGGTGGGGAAACGATTTCAGCCCCGACACACACAGACACACACATCTTCATGCGTAAATCTTAAATCATAATTTCACGCAGGAAAAAAAGGTGACCTCTTTCTAGCTTTTTCAAACTCAATTTGTTACCATTAACATTCCCAGCAAAATCAGTTCAGCCTTAAATATGATTAAACACTACAACCAATCCCATGTGTTTTCAAATATCCTGTTGACAGAATACTGCTGGCCTTTTGGTAATGCAAAGAGCAGAGTCTACATCTGGGTGGGTACAATATTTTGGGCTATTCTCTTTTAAAATAAACTTTTGACTGATAGCTCTAATTCAATTGCCTTAAACTCTTCTCCACTGCTGACATAAATTTTTAAACTGCTGATTGACTAGAATCACAGACTCCCGTTGTTTCTTATTTTTTTCCTTTTGAATCCAAGGGATCTTTTAGGGTCTGCAAAAGATGTCCTTCTCTATGTAAAATCAGGAATCCCCACTGTCTTATCCTTAGACTGAAAGAATGGCTCCTGACCAGTGATAAATGGAAATCTGAGTTGGACATCAGTTTCTCTAAGGGCTGCCATTTTGTATTAACAATGCAGGACGCCAAAGTGAGGGGTGAAACTGTATTTTCTCCACACCTAAATATATTTTCCCTCAGCTCCCTACCGCAATCAGGAAAAAGAAAATGATTTTTATTTTTGTATGTTTTAAGATTTTTCCTTCAACTTGTGAGTGCTCTCTTTCGTCTATGTGCTGTTTTATCTACTAAGTAAAAATGAGTAACTTGTGGGGAGAGTGTGGGTCTGTGTGTGTGAGAGAAGAGCGGAACAGAGACATCTCAGGGCAGGAAGGAGGCTGGGGCAGGGACAGGCAGACTGAAGGCCACTTCCTACAGCATTTACACTTGGCCTTCACAGGTTAAATTGCTCTCACCTCTCCTGGGCAACAATTCCTTTAAAACAAGAATGGTCTGGATTCCTGGGCTGGACATATTTTTTGTGAATCTTTTATATTTGTATTTATAAACTATACGTCTCATACAAGCCACCAAGCACTACATTCTATTGCTCTATTTCTGGAATAGTGAACAAATTATTCCCTTTCTGCTTAGACACCTGTGCTGTAACAAAAGTTTTTCGGGAGGGATGTGAAATCACCTCAACCGATGTCAGAAATTCCTCCTGTTTGCTTTTCCCCTTCTCAGCACCACATTAGCGTCCCCCATTTTGTCCCTCTCTTTGGCAAAGCGCAGTGTGGCATGGAATGAGGGACTGTGCAGTTGCCAGGGTGACCCCAAGGACCAGTTTTAGTGCACACAGTTCTGCAAAAGGAAGTCCTTCAGTCAGACCCGATAGCAGGAAAGAAGATTTGCAAACTCGCCCAGGGCAAAGCTGGTATAAAGTTTCAGATAAATGTTCAGAATTAACCACCTCCTGTTACTCTTACAAAAATAACACCATGAAAAGAATTTTTCATTTTTTTTATTATCTTGCTGAGTGATCTTTCTTCTCTGTATAAAGGAGAAAAAACACACATGGTTATAAGAGGAAGAATGTTCTTTGCTTGGAGGGGCATTCATAACACACTTGATTAATGCATGCAGGAGACAATGTAAACGCTTAACTGCAAGATGGTTTCAAAGTCCCCATTTTAATTATGGAAGGATTGGGAAACAAGTTAGCCCCAGGCTCAAGAGTTGCCACTTTACATCACTTGGTCTGAGACTGACTTGCAATCTTCTGTTGGTATTCTGGCTGTTCCTACAACTTTAAGTATCTCTCCATGGAAACCATATTTTCCAGCTTCCTTTGGGACAATCACTGTCTGGAAGCACAGCAGCGAAGAGTTAAGATTGCCTCCATGAAGTGGGAAATCTGGGGCCCACGTTCCCTTTGAAGAACCACATTTTGCTTTGTGCTTTTTCTGGATTCTGTGCAGATTTGTTCTGATACTGTATTTCACTGAAAGCAGAAACCAAAAAAAAAAGGTGTTTACCAATTAGGGTATACTGTATGATTTTCAGATTTGACAAGTAGTATTTGAACTTAAACTCCTTGGGTCTTCGAATGTTACATGGAATGGAGTTATTTCAGTGATTCTACTTAAGAGAAATTGGAAACTACCTAATCAATTAAATCATTTAAACTCAGCTAACATTTACTATGTCAAGATTTTCAAAAACCAGTGTGCTCAATTGTTATCTAACATGGAAAGCAATATATATTAAATATTAATTACCAAACATGTTTATTCAAGGTATCAGTTCTAATTGATAGTGATACTTAAGATTAAATAGAAGAAATGCTTCGATTTACCAATTACTGTGAAGTACAATTTGCTTAGTAGATATATTTTCATAGTCAACTTGATAAACTTTATTTACCATCAAAACCATAAAAAATTTATGAAGACATTTTAGAATGTTTAGAAAATATTACTTTTATGGAACTCCCCTATCATAATGCCTGAATAAAAAAAGAAATTGATTGTAAGCCTACAGCTTCTTCAAGAAGTCCAATGTTCCTGGTATTGTATCAAAAATTTTCTTATTGACATTTAGCACAACTGTCATACTGTACTTGGAAAAAGCTAAGACAAAAAAAAAATGGCATGAAAAAGTAGAATGAAAATTATTTAACAGATGTTTCTAGTTTTGGTTTGGACAGTTGGCATTAGAGATAAACATTCATAATCTATCTCATTTTGTTTGACAAATATCAGGGTATGTTACTCTAAACACTACTAGATCTTCTAGTTCACATCAGACTAGAAACACACTGTTTTTTCTGTCCACTTCACAGGCAAAATAATTGCAGATGTCTATTCACTGTCAGGTTTGTCCCTGTTAAATATCAGTCCCTTCATGGTCTTCTTTGCAGTATACGAGGGCTGTCCAGAAAATAACCAGCCATGTACTATGAAAAATAGAGACAAACATGGCTGGATACTTTCCAGACAGCCTTTGTACTTCCCCCACAGACTGTGCTATCTAAGTATGCTGAGGTATCTTGGTTAGTACTATGGAACCTACTACCACTTCCCCTCCACACAATTACCCAATGTATAATGTGAAATCATCTCCCCAAGATGTTCATATCCCAAAACTATCCACACTAAACAGGTTAAATTATTTATAATACAAGTGCCTGTCAAGTTAACCCTCAGGGATCACTCTAGATTTCAATGTTATATTTATGTTTTAATACCTGTGTTTCAAGTCATTGAAATAACTTTCAGAGATGCCCGGTACACTTGGTTACATTTCTCTTCCAAGTGGGTCACATTTTAGTATTCCTTCCAACTATGTCTGATGTCTCCCATAAATCCATATCAGTAGCTTATCTCCAATGCCCCTTAATGCTTTCCTTATTCATTAAGGCCACACAGAACAAAGAAAAGTGTCCAATTACCTGCAGTAACTTGGTGATATAAATTGTTGACCAGATTTGCTTAAACTTCAAAGTGATTTTTAAATCAATCATCTCACCTTTCAAATCACATTGCTGGAGTTTAAATATTTTCATTATCAATGGTAACTATACCCCACAGGATTTTTTATGAGGG
The DNA here is from genome assembly GCA_963573935.1 of Arctocebus calabarensis. NCBI lineage: Eukaryota > Metazoa > Chordata > Mammalia > Primates > Lorisidae > Arctocebus > Arctocebus calabarensis. The sequence goes on from CAUYON010068813.1 coordinate 6,374, forward strand.
AGAACTAATAAATGAAATATTCAGCCCTTGGAGAACATAAAAATGATGTTCGTATATTTATCAAAATAGAATATAATTATTTTGCATAAATCTTAATTTATGCCACAGTTAATTTTCAATAATAATTATTAATGGTTCTGTAAGATTATAGGACAATTCTCTTAATAATCCACTATTCAGACCTATGGATTTGGAGCTCTTAAAGATTTTTTTGTTATTTCCTTACTTACCCATCAGCATGGCTATTCTTTTAAAATCTCCATTGCTTCCTAGGTGACTAATTCCTCTTTTTTAATTTTTCTTATTAGAAACAAAAATTGGTTTAAAGGGTTCAGTTTTATTCACCCGTGCCCTTCATTTCCATGTGATATTGGTATGTTTTTCTCCAAAATATCTCTTTTAAATTGATACATTGAGCTTGTGTAAATACAGCTTTTCCTTCTAGCCCTTTTTCTAGAAGCTGCTCCCATTTTTCCAGGCTTTTCTCTGTATGTATTAGACACATACATATTTCAATTTTTATCCTCTATGCTTCTAGTACACTTTTCCCGTGGATGTAGTTACATAAGCTTCCTTTTATGAGAACATATTGAATGCTTTATTTTTAGAATATAAAAAAGGAGGTCCATAGGTAGGCTTTCAAAAGGTCCAGAAACCCTCTGAAAGTTTATGAAAAACCTGTGTGTGTGCATTTGTGAAGAAAAGCCATCAGCTCCAAAAATTCTCAGAGGGTTTTGGAAAACAAAAGAATATACACTTCTAGTGCGGACAGCCCTCAGCACACACACGCCCCACGTTCACACAGCCCACACAGCTCCACCGGCCTGGCTGTCTGCTCTCTCCAGGTGGCAGCTACAACTAAGAACAGGGAAGAGATTGACCCAGAAAGATACCTTCTGTCATACAAATGTTGAAGTTTAACAAGTTACCAGTTCCCAAGTGTATCTGATTCACCCAACTTTTTATGGGCTTTTCGTGAACCAGGGACCAGTCCCATTTTTGCAGCCAGGGCAAGGGGAGATGTCATTTGGAATTCCAGTCTAGAACTCAAATAAGGCTTCTCATTCTAAAATTACAAAGACGTGATGTGGAGTCTTTTTTATGCTGTGCTCCATGACTATTGCCAACTGGGCTAAAAATCTACCCACAGGTATTTTGGACCCCACCTCTGTAGATCACTCTAAGATAAGACAGGAAAGCATTTTATTTTGCTGCTTTTTAATCTTCCCTCTTGAAGATCGTCATTCAGTTATTCCAGCTCTGTCACTCTAAGCCCAACCTTTCTTCTGCTTCCCTGCATCCTACATTCCACTCTCCAGCCTTTCCCCGTCTGCCCACGGGCCCCATTCTGCTGGGATAAGGACTCTCTCATATTTGTTTTCCATCTGACATCCTGCCTGTCTATACTAGTTCTATAAATGTTTCCTGAGCACACAAATAAAAGTAACTTGTTTTAAAACCAATTCTTCATTTTACCATGATTTATTATTAAGTATTATTTTTATGTATATAGCTGGAATTGTTGATAAAATAAATGCAAATACAATCTTAGGACACTATTTGATTTCATATTCTGTTAATTGATTCTTATACCTTTGTAACACAATTTTTACTAAATCCATATACGATGAACAGAAAATATGAATGTGACCTTAAATGTCTCAGACTACTGGGGTCTACTTTACATACTAGGGTTTAAAAGTCAACCATTTCTATCTTAGTTTCTGATATGGAGCCTAGAAGATAGAGAACCCCTTTCTAAAGTGACATGGAGAATTTACACATACCGTGCAAAAAGAGGTGGCTAAAGTCAATTTTGTGACTCTTCGCCCAAGACCCATTGAGGGTAGAAAAGCTTAGAGATTGAAAAGGCCATGAAAGAGAATGTGTTCAGAGAAAGACTTTCTCTCCCATTATGCCTCTCACTTGCCTCAAGTCAGGCGAGAGGGCTGTAGTGCATCTTTCCCAGTTTAGGGACCTAGTAAAGACCTAGTAATTGAATGGCAACAAAAAATCTACAAGGGAGAAATTGTCTGAGTGGATGATGGGAACTGAGAAAGAAACCTTCATTGACGTAAACTGTAGAAACAAACATAGGCACAAGGGCAAGAATATGTGTTCATCACAGGCTGGGTGTTAGCCAGGCAGACAGAACCAATCTAGGACACTTTTAGGTTTTTCCCAAGAGAACTGTATGAAAGGGTGATGTGACTCTCCCAGGGGTGAAGGGGATGGACTATCGCATGCCTGGCAGCTGAGGGAAAAATTTAAATCCAGCTGGAAGATGGATAGCACACTGCTTATGTCACAGAAAGTTCACCCAAGAGGGCCCAAGAGAATAAATTTCAGAGATCCATGAATGTGCCCCTTCAAGAAAGAGTCAGCTTTGAACAACCACCAAAACCAGAGAACGCCAATGTCAGACCATGGCATTTCCGGTCCCCTCTCTTCATTCCTTCCTCCTCCCAACCTTAGAAAAACCAGAGGCGCCAAATGGAGGGACAGAAATGAAATAGAAGAACATAAAGTCATTCGGCACACCTGCGGCCACAACAGACTTCCAGCCCAAACAATACAAGCTGGCAGAGGAACAACACTTTAATTTGTTAAGACATGTCAAGTCTTGCCATTGCTTGGGGATTGAGATGAGGATTTGTTTTAATGACAAAAGGGACTGAAAGGCTTTTGATTTTCAGACAGTGACTGGGAAAGTCCTGAAACCTGCCCAATGTTTGATACAATGGGCAGAGAAGACCTATTCCCACCAATTAGGAGCAGGTTTGAATGAGCAAAGGGACAGGGGAGCACTTCCCAGTCTCAGTCTTCATCCATGAACTCCTGTCATGGCCACAAATACATAGTCACCAACATAATCCAAAAATATTCTTTGAAGTTCAAAATGGTAGCATCAGTGATTTAGTAATTGTCAGGATGCTTGAAATGTTTTCTCTGAACATGATGGTTCACTCATGTTGCCCAAGCTATGCTTCCAAACTACACCTTGAATTATGGAACCAAAACCATCAATGACATGATCATCATTTTTCTGGCCTTTTAAAACTATTTTTGCAACAATATAAATAAATTCGCCCCCTGAAAAAAAATGTGTCTTACTGAAACATTTTAATAAGTGACTATATGGAAAAGATTTCATTTTTTTTTTTATTTAATGTGCTGCATTAAATGTACTAGGAGGCACAGGAACAAAACTATATTCTAAATTATCTTCCACAAGCAGATGTATAATTCAGCAGGGTAAAATAGATTTCCAGCATATTGTAAATGAACAATTAATAAGCACTTTTAGGTGATAATGGTGGTTTGTCTATAAATCATTATCCAGTACATGCTGAAAATATGAAGATCCCTCAAATATTTTGTTCAAAAATGACATATAAGGGTGGCCCCTGTGGCTCTGTGAGTAGGGCACCACCCCCATACACCGAGGGTGGCAGGTTCAAATCCATCCTCAACAAAAAAATAGCTGGGTGGTGTAGCGAGCACCTGTAGTCCCAGCTACTGGGAAGGCTGAGGCAAAAGAATCACCTAAGCCCAGGAGTTGGAGGTTGCTGTGAGCTGTGTGTCACCATGGAACTCTGCACTCTACCAAGGCGATAAAGTGAGACTCTGTAACTATAAAAAAAAAAAAAAAATGACATATAGATTTCTTACTCTCCAGTGATCAGACTGAGGCTCACCATCCACCTGGTGCGTCTTATCCTCCAAAGCAGAAAACAGACAGCCAGATGTAAAATCTGGGAAATTTTCCAAATTCATAATAAAAAAAGAAAAAAGGTGCCAAACACAAAGCATCCTTTTATTTGCAGTGTTGTTTCTAAATAACATTCCTAGTATCAAATATGTCTGAATGACAAAAACCAGGTAGATGAAGGCGAAAGCATGTTGGTTGGTTAATCGGGAGCCTGCCTTCCTAGTCATACAACACTGAGCTTCGCTGTTCCCAGTTCTTCCACACGCTGGCATCTCCGTGCTCATCCTGATGGAACCTTTGTTTCTGCTACTGGGTGCCCATCAGAACCTCCTCCATTCGCTTAAAGCTCTGAGACTCACATTTCTGTAGACGAGGCAAACGAAAATAGAGGCCAAGTTGAGAAGCCTGCCATTAGAAATGAGTGGAAACAGACTAGCCAGGAGCACCCCACATTGCTGTCCTCTAATCCTTTGGGCGTTGGGGACAGCCCCAGGGCCTGTACGGATCTTCCTTCTTCTCTATGTCCTCAGGCTACCGCCACACTTTACTCTCCTCGTCACCTCGGCTCAGAGACCTCAACTCAGCGCAACCCTCTAGCGAGCGACTCTAGGTTTGTGCCAGCTCAGTTAGTGCCACCAGGAAACTCTTCACACTTAAATCTCCTTTGCTGCCTTTGAAACATCCAAAGGATGGTCAGCTGTGGCACGATTTGGGTTTCTCTTTTTAGCCTCTGCAACATCTTTTTCGGCGACATGCCCTCTGCTTTTACTTTTACTAACACTAGTTGACAGGCCCCTGCTGGGGATCGTGTTCACGTATACCCTTGAATTCAAAGCTTACACAGCACAGAACACCTGCATACAGCCTGTCTCCGCAGGTGCACTAGTACCAGACCTGCCCGCCCCCGCCACCCCTGGCTGCGCAGGGAGGCGCAGGCGGGGAACCTCCGCGCTCACCACCCAGCGCTGACAGACCCGGCTGCTGTCCGGAAGGGCCAGAGAACAGCGCCCGGAATCCCCAGGAGTTCATTCTCTTGATTTAGGCCAATAAAAATATAGAAGGAGGACAAGAACAAGCAGATAAATGCTCATATTCTTGCAACAGCCTCTTCCCGGGGCTTCGTGCAGGAGCCCAGCCAGACCAGGCGCCCAGGCGGTGCACCACGCTGCATTTGGTTTTGGCCTTAACGACCTCCCTTCCATTTTTCTCTCATTCTTTCTTCCCTGGGATTGCATCTTCCAAAAACAGTTAGCAGTTGCTTTTTGTTTCTAAGAAATCTGTGTGAAGAAAGGAGAAAATAAATCATTTTATCCTTTTAATTTGAGGTAAAAATTGGGCTTTAAAAATTCATCTAGTGTATTTAGCTAGTTATTCAGTCCTTGAATGCTTTTTCTCTTTGTCATAGGTCACTCATTTAGACTTAGCTGAATATATTATAAAGACTTCTTCCCTGCCATTTAAGTAACAAATAGTCTCCCCTGAGGCCTAAAAGGGTTAATGAGCTCTTTAACTACTTTATTATGCTGTGATTTTGGTAGATATGCTGTAAAACTAGGGTTTTTTACTTGGGTTCACCAAAGTTTTTTTTTTTTTTTAACAGTGTGAATGTGTTAAGATGACTTCCTATCCCTCTTGTGCCAAGAGAGAAAGGTGAATCATGAGATATTTATATAAATTTGCATACATTACTTAACATTACGTAGCTTACCCACATAGACACAATTCTGCTCTTTTGAATTGGTTGAGACTGTGGGGGGAGAAAGTCTATGCCTCAGTCAATTTTTTTTTATTATCCCAAACGTTTTCTTCCTAATGTTTAATGTCTCCATTTTAACCACTAAATGAAGGACAGTTTCAGCTCTTTATGTGTTTCTGTTTATCAATAAATGTATGTCCTGAAGATCTCAAGATCACATTTCTTCAATGTAGTATATATTTTTAATCAATAATTATTTTTCCAAGCTGAGCTAATGTCTTTGAATCTGACTAAATGAGGAAGTTGGTAGGAGGGGTCAAGAGCAAGTTCTTTGGAAGTAACCAGAATCACATCAAGATTGAGTGTTCTGGAGTTGATGTCACTTCATACTATCAGATTTATGTGCATGACAATTGAACTGGACATTTCTCCTTTTTATGTTGTATTGAGTTATTCTTTAAATTACAGAATTAAATGCCTAAAGATGAAAACTTTTGAGTTACAGTGTCCCTGAATCAAATGCTATAAAGATAAAGTAGCTTTGCTGTTATGTCTGTCAAAGCCTTCTAGCTATACTTCACATTTGGCGCTTTTATATTTGTTCTTCTATTTCTATTTTGTTAAATAAAATGTTGGAACATATACCAAGAAACACAGATTGTCCATAGCAGCATGAGACTTGGGCTGTGGTTGGAAATAATTTAAATTAAACATTACATGAACACTGAAGAAGTTTCCAACTTCCCAATTTAACTTGTGTATAAATTATACCCCCCTCAAAAAAAATGCAATACAAGAATGTTATACTAAGACATCTAGGTATCTAAATATATGATTGCTAGATGGATGGATGGGTAGATAGATAGGTCTGTATTTGTGTATAGGTTATACTTAAAATGAAAATAAAATATATTCCCCTTTTTAATAAAATTATTAAATTTCATGAGAATAAAGTACCAAAGATAGGAAAGTCTCTAGAACATAAATTATGCTTCAAAAAAATTATTCTGCCAAAAATAAATTATGCTTTAAAAATAAATTTCTTACCTAAAGTATACATCCTATGGTCAGATAAAGAGCATTCAATAATAAGGATGTCAATTATCCTGCAAATGCTTTTCTAGTTGGGTAACTAGAAGTATTCCTTTTATTCCATAGTTCTGCAAAACACTGTGTTGCTTATCAAGTTTTAAAATAACTGCTTCCGTGTCCACATTTTGGCAGCCACAAACTATGGCGTGACTAGAACTTTGCTCATGTTACTTTGGATTCACAGGCTGTGTCTAAATGCAGCCTCTGAATTGGAGTGCTGCATGCTGAATCCAGCCAAATTGGTTGCAGAGTTCTTCATCAAATGTTAAGATAGCGAAAAGATCCAGTTATTAAAGCCTTTTAAAAATCTGCAGACCCGGACATAGCCTAGGCTAAGGCCCAACAAATGCCACATAATAACAGAAGATATTTGGAGGCTGAAACAACTCGGGGAGTTGGTAACAGATAACCTCAATAGCAAGGTGGAGAAAGTAGATGTTCTGAAAACCAACCCTACCTGATCACACATTAGGTTACATGAGAAATTTCCTAAAAAGAACTATTCCCAGTCCATTTATGATCCTCTCTACAGGTACAAGACACCAGAAGAGAAAATAATAGATATACCAATAGGAAAATGTGACAGGTTTATTTCCATAAATTTGAAGACTTTGACTAAGTGAAAAAAATTCTAGAAAACAATTACTCACCAAAATATGCTCAAGATGTCAATAACCCAAGAAGTATTTAAATCATAAAAGACATTGAGGCAAGGTTTAAAGTCTATTCGCAAAGAAAACAATGGGGGTCCAATTTTACAGGCAATTTCTATAAAATTTTCAGGGAATAAATAACTCCAATCTTATACAAATTATTTTATAGTATAGATACACAAGGAAGGGAGGGCAATCGTTACATGTGTTTATATAAAACTTTGATACCAAAGCCAAACAGGGACTATATAAGAAAGGAAAATTCTAGGCCAATCTTATTCATGTACATAGATTCATATCCCAAATATGATAAACTGTAACTCAGTACTGTACACAAGATACATATCAGTTTAGTGCCTATCATCACATTAAGTGAAATAGGCCAAGCACAAAAGGACATGATCTCACTCATAGGTGGAATCTAAAAAATTGATCTCCTGGGAGGGAGAGTTAACCAGAGAGAGGCTAGAGAGGGATGAGGAAGAGGGAGAAATAGGCAGAGGTTGGTCAATGACTACAAAGTTACACTTGGACAGGAGGAGTAAGTTCTAGTGTTCCATTGCCCATCTGGGCAGCTAGAGCTAACAAGAACATATGGTAAGGTGTGTTTCCTAATAAATCATGCATTGCTTAACAATGGGGATACATTCTAAGAAATGCACACTGAAGCAAATTCGTAGTTGTGCAAACATCGCACAATGTAACCTAGATGGTGCAGCCTACTGCATGCCTAACTATGACATTCCCTTTTGTTCCTGGGTAACAAATCAGGACAGCCTGTTACTATAGGGAGTACTACAGGCAATTGTAACACATTGTACACAATTGTACTTGTGTAAGTACTTGTGTGTCTAAACATATGTAAACATAAAAAGATACATTAAAAATCTGGTATCACAATCCGACAAGACCCCCAGCATACGTGTGGTCCTATCATTGATCTCACCATCACTATGCTGCATGTGACTACAGCCAGAAGAGAGGACTTGGAATGTTCTCACCACAAAGAAAGGACCAATATTTAAGGGGATGGACATGCTAATCGCCCTACTGAGATCATTACACCTTGAGTACAGGTATCGAAACATCATGCTGTGCACCATAAATGTGTAATTATTATGTGTCAGTTAAAAACAAAATAAAAGGTTTTGAAAAGAATGTGAAGTTGAGACTTGTGGTTTTAATCTCTGACATATATACAAGGAGCCTGGAAGTTTTCACTCCCATCTCCACCAGAAGAAAAAGCTGGACAAACTGAAAATCAAAACTTTTTCTTAAATCAATCAGATGAATGAGGTTGCGAGATGAAATGACACCTACAAATCTGGAGAGAAGGCACATTCAGAAGGACACAGCAGCCAAGATCTGCTCAGCCAGACCAGACGTTGCTGCAGCCATAATCTACAGGAACAATTAAATGGCAGTTCTAAGGACTGAAAAAGATTAAATGTGGACCCACAGCAGGCCAGAAACCCCTGGGACCACAGACTTTCATGAGTTTTTCTTTCAAGAAAATCCTTGCCTTGGTGATCTGGAAAAGTTTACATGTCCCTAGAGATGCCCAAGGAGCTTCAACTCAATATCACAAACAGAATGAGGAAACCCTGTTAATGTTTCAGAGATGGGTTTTTATATAAAGCTACCGTAGAACTGATACCATAGGATTTGCGGTTTTCTTGCTTTGACTTGCTTTCTCTATGTCTCTAAAAAGCAATATCTTTTAGATCTTGTAGGTAATTTCCTTGGCCCCTTTTGACATTAGCCAATGTCTTTTCTAATTCCCTAAGTTCTCTTTTCAAAATTTGCATTTGTCACTTACCTCTCTACTGTTTTCTCTGAAATCCAGGCAGAGATGTATATACTTCAAATCCACAGACCTGAAGGTGTGTCAGTTCCCTAAATGCACTGCCCTCTGTTTTTCTTTAGTTATAGAGTGTTCTATAAGAAAACACTCAAAACAATTGTGCTTCATTTTGAACAATAAAAAGAGCTTTCTGTTTCAAGTTGCAGTACATTTTGGGGAGAAGGTATTAGCTTTTTGCAAGTATTGTTTCTGAACACACATCTCTGGCTAAAACCCTGAATTTCACCCCCAGGATATTAAAAATCAGTTCTTTTTACTTTTCTCATTTGCTTTAACTCCATTCATATCTACTTACTAGAAGGTCTGGAACTTAGAAACCAGGGGCTGATATTTCATTCCTTATGCTTTTCTAAAAAGCCCAAGGTTTAAAAATATCATAACAACCTTGGCTAATGGAAGCTGTCCTTTGAATCAAGCATCTATTTTAGTGCTTAAGATTAACAGGCATTATATTTATATACTTAGGATGTACACTCCTAAATTAGGAATAAACTATACCCTATGATATGGATTCAAATTAGATATTCAAATTAGTAGTTGTACAGTTTTGCATACTTTACCACATATAATTTTAAATGACATAAATATGCTTAAATGGTTGTGTTTGAAGGTTAAGCTACCACATGAAATTTTCTTTATTTTTCATGTTCTTATTGTAATTGACTGATTCCATAATTTTACTTGGTATATTATCCTTTGCTGGAATAATTCTAAACCATGCTTATTTTCGTTTTCCATAATATTTTAGTGATCTTCACCCCCACAATACTTTTGTAAATGGGTACATACAAAGGTCACACCATGTTATGAAAGGCTTGTGATTCACTATTAAAATAGGAACAGACTAGACAGAAAAGATAAAAAGGGACAAGCTGGGGTCAGGAAAACAGCTTTATTTGCAACAACATAATTGGAGCTATTAGGCTATTGCTTTGGGTCTCTGCCTGTCCCTACCTATCCATGCTGTGGTCTTGTCCTGATCTCTTCCTAGAACTTACTTTTGGAAGATTACCTGTCCTTGAGCAGATTGTATCTGAGAATTGCTGAACATTGATAATCACCTCAGTAGATATTAGGGCAGTGTCTTCATTCCTTATGGCTGCTATAACAAACTACCACAAACGCAGTGGATAAAAACAACACAGATTTATTTTCTCACACTTTTGGAAATCAAATGTCTAAACTGAGGCTAAATGGATTAAATCAATGTGCCAGCAGGGCTGTGTTCCTCCTGGAGGCTGTGGAGAAGGATCTGTTTCCTTGCCTTGTCCATTTTCTAGGATCTACCCACCTTCTTTGGTTCATGGTCCCCCTTCTCCATTTTCAAAGTCAGCAATGTGAGGCTGATTTCTTCTCATGCTGCTGTCTCTATGGTTTTCTTTCCAGTTCCATCTCCCACTTTTCATAACGTGTGTGGTTACATTGACTCTCCCAGATAATACAGGAAAGTCCTCCTATCTTAGATTCAACTGGTTAGCCACATTAATTCCACCTGTGACCCTAATTACCCTTTGCCATTGTCCTAGCTCATTAGGGCTGCTATAACAAGATATCTTAGGCTGGGTAATATATAAACAGTAGAAATTTATTGCTTACAGTTCTGGAGGCTGAGAAGTCCAAAATCCAGGCACCAACAGCTTCAGTGTCTGATCAGGCTCATTCCTCGTAGAGGGCACCTTCTATATGTCCTCATGAAGCAAGAGGCAAACAGAGCACGAGGCTCACCCTCTCTTAAAGGCCCACCTCTTAAAGCCATCACCTTGAGGGGTAGGTTTCAATATATGGATTTTGAGGGGACACCAACATTCAGCCCACAGCAACCACATGACCTAACATGTCCTCAGATGAAGATATGAACAACTAGGAAGCCATTCATTACCTAGCATAATTTTGGCAACATGAGCTATGCTGCTCCCTAGACAGCAAGGTAACTCCCATGAGACACCTGAATCTAGGACGCATCTTAATCTTAGCAATTAGCACATAGGAGAGGAGTTCTCTAGCTTCTCTGCAACACTGTTATCACGGAGCTGCCCCCTACTACCTCAGTACTGTGATACGATGTTGACTCCCCACAAGGGAAGGTGGACAGTATCATGAGAGTTTAAAAAATGGCTTATTTTATCACCTACTTATAAGTGAGGTTATCTTTCAACCTACAGAGATCAAGAGAGTATCCTTTAATCTTCATAACATCTCAAGGAATCAGCAATAGTCTCATTTTCCAGATGGATCCACTAGGCTCAGACATCAGGTAGACTAGCAAGGACACATAGCTTGCAAGAAAATGTCTATCAAATAAAATGATAGAGCCTGAAATATGACTCTCTACCTATTAGAGAGGATGAAGGTCCTCTAGGGGGAAATATACCACAGGAGGAAGGCTGGAGGGAAAAAGATTCTGAGAAAGGACAAATTCGTGCCAAGAGATTGGCAAATGGGAAGAAAAGAAAGAGAGGAAAAGAAAGTAGGCGAGTGCTATGCTTTCTGACAGACGCGGCCTTCTGAAGAAGAATGAGCGATCGTGGTCTGCTTCCCTCTTGCTGGGTGTGGGGGAGAGGCTGCTAGCACCACTGGACACATGTTAAGTGTGTTAAATCATTTCCCAGCACCATTTGTTAAATAGGGAGTCTTTTCCCCTGAAATATTTTTTTGAGAAAAATTTATTGTTTATTCTCCTTATCCATAAAAGACAAAAAAGAAAAGCATGACACTATTTTTGTTCATTTACATATTTATTGAGGACCCTGCTAACATTAGGATCATTAATTATGACATATATGCTTTCATAAATTAATAATTTTATTACCCAGTCATTAGCCATACTTAGATCATCTTGACTTTCAGAATATTAATTGTAAAAATAGATATTATGGGAGATGTAGAGTTGCCATCCATGAGCACTACTGCCTCGACTCTTAGCTAACTATCCTTATACATACAGGAGTTTAAGTAGTTTTTGTGAACTACTCAGAGTAGAGGCAATTCTACATAAAATTCTACAATTATACAACTTTATGAAAAAAATACTGAGATATTATTTTCATATTACTTCCTAATCAACAGAGTTTAAGATTGCTTTCCTATTATTTGGAAGCCTTCCAGATATATTTCCTCTACTTGGTTGTACACTGCTGAGGGTTCATTAACAGAAATCCATTCAAAAAAATAGAGGCAATCAAATTGCTATCAAGTAGATGCCTAGGCAACAGCTTCCCATAGATGTCTCCACTTGCTCCTCTTTGGAGCACCATGTCAGCCTTGGATATACAGCTTCACAGAGTCCATTGTATTCTCCAATCTGTCCTCATACAGAGGATTAGATTAATATTATAAGATCAAAGTGATTGTACCAATTTACTTTGCAAAGTCTGATAGTTTCTATTGTTCCATAACCTCAAAAATACTTGCTATTCATTGATTCTTAATTTTGACCAGTCTATAAGCTACATGCTGTTACCTCCTTATGGCTTTAATTTGTATTTTCCCTGAAAACTAATGAAGTTGGGCATCTCTTAATAGTTCTAGTGACTTCCTAGATTTTCTTATTTATGAAGTGCACATTACTTTTGCCTGTATTCCTACTGGGTTGTCTGCCTTTTTCTTATTGATCTATGGCTCTTTACACAATCTGGATATTAGTCCTTTCTCAATTGTATGTATTGCCAAAATCTTATCTCATGCATAGCTTAAATTTTCACTATTGTTAAAAAGTTCCTCAATTTTGATATGATCAAATGCTTCTCATGCACACATAAAACATCAGCAATTCTACTTCTAGGTATATACCCTAGAAAAACACTTAAAAATTTCCCAGGTGCAAGACTGTCCATAGTTGTGTTGACTCTAATAGGAAAAAGAACAAAGAAAACTCATAAAACCTAGAAGCTCTTAAATGTTCATCAACCTAAAGGATTAAAAACAGACAAGGTGGATGGCACTTGTGGTTCAGTGAGTAAGGCACCAGCCCCATATACCGAAGGTGGCGGGATCAAACCCGGCATTGTCTGAACTGCAAAAACAGAAAAATAGTCAGGCGTCATGATGGGTGCCTGTAGTCCCAGCTACTTGGGAGGCTGAGGCAAGAGAATCGCCTAAGCCCAGGAGTTGGAGGTTGCTGTGAGCTGTGGGACTCCATGGCACTCTACCAAGGGCAATAAAGTGAGACTTTGTCTCTACAAAAACAAACAAACAAACATACAAGGTTATGAACTTAAACTCATGTATCCAGGGGGGCAGAGCAAGATGGCAGAGTAGAAGGATCATTCAGCTGAGCTCTCCTAGAAAGACTAGGGTAGCATTCTCAACCTGTGGGTTATGACCCACAGGAACTATATTAAAGGACTGCAGCATTAGGAAGGTTGAGAACCACTGGACTGGGAGAAAAGACAGAAACCAGCCATACCTGGCATGGAGACCTTACCCATAGTCATAGTTCAGGGAGCACAGCAAGGAGGTAAGGAGCTGGATACACTCTATGATCCAGAGAGGTGGAAATATGATGAATTAGGAACTGATTGTGACCAGCAGTCACCCATAAAGGTTTAAAATGGTGGAAGCTGCCCACCTATAATGGTTCAAAATGGGGGAAGCCTTTCCAGAGTTCTCAGTTGTTGGGAGAAGTGGCACATTGAGTAAAAAGCTTGAAAGAGTGGGTGGACTCAAACAGTATACAACAAGATTTGAATGCCAGTTGGAGTGGTTTTGCCATAGGTTTAGTGGCTGGGAGCCACACATAGAAGTTCTCAGTGGCCAGAGGGCTGCCATTGTAGAAGGGTCATGAGACAGTCTTAGCAGGGCCCTAAAGCATGGACATCTTAATTCCACCTGCCAGGATCAGAACTCTACTCTCAGGACAAGTGAGAGATTCTCACACCCCACAGGAACTGGAGTCAGGGGGCATTGTGATACCTGCCCCTGAAAGAGTCTTGTGAGCTTTAAGATCCCAACCCAACAGGGTCTAAATGCTGAGGAAACAATGAGGTGATCACTGAAGGCAAGTAAGTTTGGAATAAGAACCATAGAGGTTGCTGGCTGCATTCTCTGTCACCTAAAAAAAACCCCACAGTGCTACATGGTATCCCAGTGACATACTGTGACATACTGTTATCAAAAGCAAGGACTTTTGTTTGAAGCAAAGGAGGCAGTGATAAGGAAAAAGGAGGACAAGGAGGTGAATGAGGAGAAAGAACACATGAGGAGGAACCAATAGAAAAATTCAGGCAACATGAAAAACCAAAACAGAGGAACTCCCTCAAGGGACCACGAGGCAGCTACTACAGAAGACTCCATCCACCTATAAAGAAGTAATGGACTTGACAGAAACAGAAGATAAAATACAGATGATAAAGACAATAAAAGGAATGGACAAGAAAATGGAAAGAAAGAAGCAAAAGTCAGATGAGAGAGATGTAAAATATAGAAAGGATATAGCAGAGCTTAAGGAAATGAAGAAGACAATCAGGGAATGTAAAAATGCAGTAGAAAGTAGGTTAGACCATAGAGAAAAAAGAACCTCAGAGTTAGAGGATAAAGTTTTCAAATTAATCCAGGTAGTTAAAGAGGCAGAAAAGAAAAGAGAGAAAGCAGAACAGGCATTTAGAGAACTATGAGATTCCATGAAGTGTTCAAACATATGAATAATAGGGATTCCTGAAGGGAAAGAAGATTATCCCAAAGGAATGGAAGCCCAACTGAAGACTATCATAAATGAAAACTTTCCAAATTTAACTAAAACCCCCGACACACTCCTTACAGATGGATATCAAACCCTGGGTTTAAACTCAACTCAAACACAGCCTCTCTAAGACATATATTGTAATGAACCTGTCCAAAGTCAAGATGAAAGAAAAAATTCAGCAAGCAGCCAGGAGTAAGTGCCAATTAACCTATAGAGGCAGAGCCATTAGAATGACAGTAGACTTTCCAACTGAAACCTTCCAACCCAGAAGAGTACGGTCATCCACATTCAACATTCTTAAACAAAACAATTTTCAGCCCAGAGTTGTGTCTCCTGCTAAACTAAGCTTCAAAATTGATGGAGAAATCAAATCTTTTGTGGATATACAAACACTGAGGAAATTTGCCACAACAAGAGCAGCTCAGCAGGAAATTCTTAGATCTATTCTCAACACTGACCACCACAATAGACTATGAGCAAAATAAACACCTAGAAGCTAAAGATCAAAACTTAGCTTCCACAATGGCACAAAGGATAAAACTACACAATGGAATTTGACAAAATAAGATGAATAGAACTCCACCACACCTATCAATTCTCTCAATAAATGTCAATGTACTGAATTCGCCACTGAAGAGGCACAGGCTGGTTAATTGGATAAAAAAGCACAAGCCATCCATATTTTCTCTCCAGGAGACACACCTAGCCTTGAAGGACAAATCAAGACTCAGGGTTAAGGGTTGGAAAATAGTATTTCAAGCAAATAGAAATCAGAAGAAAGGAGGGGTTGCAATTATTTTCAGATACAAGCACATTTAAAGAAACTGAATTTAAGAAAGACAAAGATGCTCATTTAATACTGGTCAAAGGAATAATACTACAAGAAGACATTTCAATTTTAAATATTTATGCACCTAACTTAAATGCTCCTAGATTTGTGAAACAGACCTTGAAGGGGCTGAGCAATATGATATCCCATAACATCATAATAGCCAGGGACTTTAACACCCCTCTGACAAAACTGGACAGATCCTCTAAATAAACTAAACAAAGACACAAAGGACTTAAATGTGACCCTAGAATAAATAGGATTAATAGACATATACAGAATACACCATCCCAAAGCTAAAGAATATATATTTTTCTCATCAGCCCATGGTATGTACTCCAAAACTGACCATATCCTAGGATACAAATCAAACCTCAGCAAAATTAAAAGAATAGGAATTATACCTTGTATCTTCTCAGACCACAAAGAATAAAGGTGGAACTCAACTACAACAAAAATGTTCCTCCCCACACAAAGACTTGGAAATTAAACAACCTAATGCTCCTGATAGTTGAGTTCAAGAAGCGATAAAAGAGGAAATCATTAAATTCCTCAAACATAACAACAATAAAGACCCAAGTTACCAAAACCTGTGGGTACAGCAGTCTTAAGAGGGAAATTAATCACATTAGATGCCTACATTAGAAAAACAGAAAGAGAGCACATCAACAAACTCATAGACCATCCTATGGAACTGTAAAAAGAATAATCTTATCCCAAACCCAGCAGAAGAAAAGAAATAACAAAAATTAAATCAGAGATTAATGAAATTGCAAACCAAAGAATCATTCAGAAAATTAACAGAACAAAGTGTTGGTTTTTCAAAAAAATAAATAAAATCAATAAACCTTTGACCAGATTAACTAGAAACAGAAAAGTAAAATCTCCAATAACCTCAATCAGAAATGACAAAGGGGAAATAATAATAGATGCCACAGAGACACAAGAGATCATCTTTGAACACTACAAGAAACTCAATGCTCAGAAATTTGACAATATTGAGGAAATGGATCAGTACCTTCAATCACACTCTCTCCCTAGATTTAATCAAGAAGAAATAGATTTCTTGAACAGACTGATTTCAAGAACTGAGGTCAAAGAAATAATAAAAAAAACTCCCAACAACAACAACAACAACAACAAAATGCCCTGATTCAGATGGTTTCACACCATAATTCTATCAAACCTTCAAAGAACAGCTTATACCCCTACTGAAGAAATTATTCCAAAAAATTAGGAAGGAAGGAATCTTCCCCAACATATTCTATGAAGCAAACACCACCCTGATACTAAAACCAGGAAAAGACCCAATTAAAAACGAGAACTTCAGATCAATTTCCCTAATAAATATAGTTGCAAATATTCTCTATAAAATCCTAGCCAATAGATTAAAGCTATATGTCAAAAAAATTAGTCATCACAATCATGTAGGTTTCATCCCGGGGATGCAAGGCTGGTTTAACATAACCAAGTCCAGAAACATAATTCACCATATCAACAGAAGCAAAAACAAAGAATATATGATACTCTCAGTAGATGCAGAAAAAGCTTTCAATGAAATTCACCATCTTTTCCTAATTGGAACACTTAAGAATAGAGGCATAGGTGACACATTTCTGAATCTCATCGAAGCCATCTATGACAAACCCACAACTAATATTATACTGAATGGAATAAAACTGAAAGCTTTTCTACTTAGAACTGGAACCAGACAAAGTTGTCCTCTATCACCACTACCATTCAATATAGTGCTGGAAGTTCTAGCCAGTACAATCAGGCAAGAGAAGGTAATAAAGGGCATCCAAATGGGGGCAGGAGAGGTCAAACTCTCCCTCTTTGCCAACAAAATGATATTATACTTAAAGAACTCCCAAAGATTCAACCACAAGAGTCCTGGAAGTGATCAAAAAAATACAGCAATGTCTCAGGTTATAAAATCAATGGCCACAAATCAGTAGTCTTTGTGTATGCAAATAACAGCCAAGATGAGAAGCTAATGAAGGACACAATTCCCCTCGCAGTAGTTTCCAAAAAAATGAAATATCTAAAAATATATATAACAAAAGAGGTGGAGGACCTCTACAAAGAAAATTATGAAACCCTAAGAAAAGAAATAGCAGAAGATATTAACAAATGGAAGAATATACCATCTCATGACTGGGAAGAATCAGCATTGTGAAAATGTCCAAAGCAATCTACAGATTCAATGCAATCCCCATTAAAATACCATACTTTCAAGATTTGGAAAAAGTAATTCTTCTGGTATACCAGAAGAAACACCGTATAGCCAAGGGGAATACTTAAGAGAAGAGTCGTATCTTGATGTGCTTGCATTACTAGTAATAATGATTTTATAAGCTTGAAACCAATGTTTAATTGTTAGTTGTAAATAGGTTAGAAATTGAATTAGGAATAGGATTGCAGAGAATGGACAAAAGGAAAACAAAAACAGGAGAAAAGTTTATTCTGGAAATTCCTAGTTTTCTGTGCAAAGCACTGTTGAAAACTCCTACTTTAAAATTCTGAAAGCTCCTGGATTTAAAAAAAAAAAAAAAAGAATTCTGAAAGCTGTCTTCTAGAGACTTCCCTCTTCCCCCGAAGCACTCCACTGCTTCAGGCAGCAGAATTTCTCTGTCAGGGCTGTTTGCTCCAGAGCAGTGCTTTTGGGGAGTTAAGAATGTGGAATGCTCAAACTTTGTTGAACACAGCAAGAATTGCTCCAGACCAGATAAGAAAATGAAATATCTCTTTTCTTCTTTTACCTTAGTTTGGCCAGAGGAGTCTATCTGTCTGGATACAAGGCTCTCGGGGTATTAAAAAATCACATCTGTGATTTGTGAGTATGGTCCAATGAGGGTATTTTCTTGATGTCCTCCTCCTGGGCTGTATAACTTTCCAGACTCTGTTTGTATTAGGATCATAAATACCTTAAAACAATAAAAGTAACAAGTCCATATAATTAGCATAGTTATTTAAATAATTAGTTTAGTTAAAGAAATGTAAACACAGCAGAAACCATGACAGGATTGTTTGCCTTGCCTTCGTGAGATTTATGATTGAAACACTAATGTATGAAATAAATACAGAGCTAGCCTGATACTTGGGTTAACATACTGGAAGCCTCACAACAAAAAGTATGCTGCCTCCTGAATCCTCACTGCTCTTAAAAACTACCTCTTTGTCTGTTGCCTGTCTATTATTCCCGATTTTTCATATAATTCCGTCGGTCTCGCTGCACTACCAAGCCACCAAAAGGAAACCCAAAGAGTGCTGGAGCTGTTTCATGACATAATTAAACTGAAAAGCTTCTTTCCAGCTAAGAAAACAACAACCAAAGCAAATAGACAACCTTCAGAATGGGAAAAGACACTTGCATATTATGAATGGGACAAAAGCTTGATATCTAGGATCTATACAGAATTCAAATTAATCAACAAAAAAAAGAGCCAATAATCCCTTATATCACTGGGCAAGAGACATTAATAGAACTTTCTCTAAGGAAGACAGATGAATGGCTAACAAACATATGAAAAAACACTCATTGTCCCTAATCATCAGAAAAATGTCAATCAAAATTACCCTGAGATATCCCCTAACCCCAGTGAGAATGGCCCATATCACAAAGTCTCAAAGCTGCTGGTGTGGATGTGGAGAGGGGAACACTTTTACACTGCTGGTCAGACAGCAAAGTAATACAACCTTTTTTGAAGGAAGTATGAAAAACCCTTAAAGAACTAAAATTAGACCTCCCATTTGATCCTGCAATCCCTTCAGTAGGCATCTACCCAGAAGAAAAAAAATCCTTTCATCATAAGGACATTTGCACCAGACTGTTTATCACAGCTCAATTTACAACCACCAAAATGTGGAAATAGCCTAAATGCCCACCAACCCAGGAATGGATTAATAAACTGTAGTATATGTATATCATAGAATACCATTCAGTCATTAAAAAAGATGGACACTTTACATCTTTTCTATTAACGTGGATGGAGGTGGAACATATTCTTCTTAGTAAAGCTTCATGAGAATGGAGAAGCGAGAATCCTATATACTCTATTATAATATGAAGGCAGTCGATCAGCTAATAAGTGGGGGTGGGGGAATGAAGAAGTGGGGAGAAGGGAGGGGGATCGGGGTCATGGTGTATGGCATGCCTCTTGGGGGTGAGATACAATTGTAAGAGGAACTTTACCTAACAAATGCAACCAGTGTAACCTAATTCTTTGTACCTTCAATGAATCCCAAACCATAAAAATAAAAAATAAAAAAATTCATGTATCCCCATTGATAATTCTCACATTCCATTAACTAAAAATAAAAATTCAAAATTAGCCAGAGTTAAATAATATATTATCCTTAATATATTAAAATAAAAGCAGAGGTGTTCATATTTTGGGAGAAGAAAGGTGTTTTTCTTACCAACATCAGGACTGAGTTTACCTCTGAGAAGCAAAGGGGATGGAAGATTAGAGGGCACTGAGGGGTGCAGGCAACGTCCAATTTTTTTTATTCCATTTCTTTCTTTTTTTATTCAATTCTTTTTTTTTATTAAATCATAGCTGTGTACATTAATGCAGTCATGGGGTACAATGTGCTGGTTTTCTATACAATTTGAAATGTTTTCTTCAAACTGGTTAACATAGCCTTCACAGCATTTTTAGTTATTGTGTTAACACCTAGTAAATTTCACAAGTACCCTTGTAAGATGCATGGTAGGTGTGGACCCACCAATTACTCTCCCTCCACCCATCCTCCCCCGTCCCCTGCCCTCCCACTCTCCTTTCCCCTTCTTCTTGAGCTATAATTGGGTTATAGCTTTCATAAAAAAGCTATAAATTGGTTTCATACTAACACTGAGTACATTGGATACTTTTTCTTCCATTCTTGAGATACTTTGCTAAGAAGAATATGTTCCAGCTCCATCCATGTAAACATGTAAGAGGTAAAGTCTCCATCTTTCTTTAAGGCTGCATAATATTCCATGGTGTACATATACCACGATTTATTGATCCATTCATGGGTCGGTGGGCACTTGGGCTTCTTCCATCACTTAGCAATTATGAACTGGGCTGCAATAAACATTCTGGTACGTATATCTTTGTTATAATGTGATTTTTGGTCTTCTGGATATATACCTAGTAGAGGAATTGTAGGATCAAATGGCAGGTCTATTTTTAGATCTCTAAGTGTTCTTCAAACATCTTTCCAAAAGGAACGTATTAGTTTGCATTCCCATCAGCAATGTAGAAGTGTTCCCTTTTCTCCACATCCATGCCAACATCTCTGGTTTGGGGATTTTGTGATGTGGGCTAATCTTACTGGAGTTAGATGATATCTCAAAGTAGTTTTGATTTGTATTTCTCTGATGATTAAGAATGATGAGCATTTTTTC
This sequence comes from Arctocebus calabarensis, assembly GCA_963573935.1. NCBI lineage: Eukaryota > Metazoa > Chordata > Mammalia > Primates > Lorisidae > Arctocebus > Arctocebus calabarensis. Next base: position 27,295 of record CAUYON010068813.1, read on the forward strand.
ATGTGTCTGTAGGCTGTGTGCCTGTCTTCAGAGAAGTTTCTCTTCAAGTCTCTTGCCCACAATGAGATGGGATCACTTGTTCTTTTCTTGCTAATATGTTTGAGTTCTCTGTGGATTCTGGTTATTAAACTTTTGTTGGAGACATAACCTGCAAATATCTTCTTCCATTCTGAGGGCTGTATACTTGCTTTACTTACTGTGTTCTTGGCAGTGCAAAAGCTTTTTAGTTTGATCAGGTCCCAGTAGTGTATTTTTTTTTTTTTTTTTTGAGACAGAGCCTCAAGCTGTCACCCTGGATAGAGTGCCATGGCATCACAGCTCACGGTAACCTCCAATTCCTGGGCTCAAGCGAGTCTCTTGCCTCTGCCTCCCAAGTAGCTGAGACTACAGGCGCCCGCACAATGCCCGACAATTTTTTGGTTGCAGCCGTCATTGTTGTTTGGCAGGCACAGGCTGGATTCGAACCCGCCAGCTCAGGTGTACGTGGTTGGCACCTTAGCCCGTTGAGCCACAGGCGCCGAGCCCCCAGTAGTGTATTTTTGATGTAGCTTCAATTGCTCAGGGGATCCTCCTCAAAATATTTGGCCAGGCCAATTTCTTCAAGAGTTTTGCCTGCACTTTCTTCTAGTATTTTGATAATTTCATGTCTTGAGTTTAAATCTTTAATCCAGTGAGAGTCTGTCTTAGTTAATGGTGAGAGATGTGGGTCCAGTTTCAGTCTTCTACAGCTCGCCAGCAGTTCACCCAGTACCATTTGTTAAATAGGGCATCTTTTCCCCATTGAATGTTTTTAGTTGGCTTGTCAAAGATCAAATAATGGTAAGTAGCTGGGTTCATCTCTTGGTTCTATATTCTGTTCCATACATCTACCTCTCTGTTTTTGTACCAGTACCATGCAGTTTTGCTCACTATCAATTTATAGTAGAGTCTGAGGTTTGGTAGTGTAATTCCTCCTGCTTTGTTTTACTTCTGAGTCATGTCTTGGCTATTCAAGGTTATTTCTGATTCCATATAAAACAAAGTGTTATTTTTTTGAGATCTTTAAAGTATGACAATGGAGCTTTATTAGGGATTGCATTAAAATTGTATATCGCTTTGGGTAGTATGGACATTTTAACAATGTTGATTCTTCCCAGTCATGAGCATGGTATGTTTTCCATTTGTTAACATCTTCAGCTATTTCTTTTCTTAGAGTTTCATAGTTCTCTTTATAGAGATCTTTCATGTCCTTTGTTGTAAACTTCCAAATATTTCATCTTCTTTGGCACTACTGTGAATGGAATAGAGTCCTTAACTATTTTTTAAGCTTGACTATTGTTGGTATATATAAAGGCTAAAGATTTATGAATATTGATTTTATAATCTGAGATGCTACTCTATTTCTTGATCACTTCTAAGAGTTTTGTAGTAGAATCCCTGGTGTTTTCCACATATACGATCATATCATCTGGGAAGAGTGAAAGTTTGATCTCTTTTGACCCTATATGGATACTTTTGATTGCCTTTTCTTCCCTAATGGCAATGGCTAAGGCTTCCATTACAATGTTTAAAAGCAGGGGAGACAATGGGCAACCTTGCCTGGTTCCTGATCAGAGGAGAAATGATTTCAATTTAACTCAATTCAATACAATATTAGCTGTGGGTTTGCTGTAGATGGCCTCTATCAGTTTAAGAAATGTCCTTTCTATACCCATATTCTCAAGTGTTCTGATCATGAATGGATGGATGCTTGGATATTATCAAAAGCTTTTTCTGCATCAATTGAGAGAATCATATGGTCTTTATTTTTTAATTTGTTTATGCGATGAATTATATTTATAAATATACGTATATTGAACCAGCCTTGAGGCCCTGGGATAAAACCCACTTTGTCATGGTGTATAATTTGTTTGATGTGTTGCTGGATACTGTTTGTTAGGACCTTGTTGAATATTTTTGCAATATTCAACTATTTTGAATATTTGATATTGGTCTGTAATTTTCTTTTCTTGTTGGTTCTTTTCCTGCTTTGGGGATCAAGGTGATATTTGCTTCATAGACTGTGTTGGGTAGTATTCCTTCTTTTTCTATATTTTGGAAAAGGTTGAATAATATAGGTACTAGTTCCTCTTTAAAGGTTTGGTAGAATTCTGATGTGAAGCCATCTGGTCCTGAGCTTTTCTTTTTAGGGAGATTTTGTATAGTTGATGCTATTTCAGAACTTGATATAGGCCTGTTCAACATTTCCACTTCATTCTGGCTGAGTCTTGGAAGGTGGCATACTTGGTCAATTTCCTTCAGATTTTCATATTTCTGAGAATAAAGTTTCTTGTAATATTCATTAAGGATTTTTTTAATTTCTGTGGAATCTGTTGTTATTTCATCATTACCATTTCTGATTGATGAAATTAGAGATTTTACTTTTTTTCCTGGTTAGGTTAGCCAAAGGTTTATCTATTTTATTGACCTTTTCAAAAAGACAACTTTTTGATTTATTGATCTGTTGTAGAATTCTTTTGTTTTTGATTTCATTCGTGCTCTAATTTTGGTTATTTCTTTTCTTCTGCTGGGTTTGGGATTGGAATGTTCTTCCTTTTCCATTTGCTTGAGATGTCCCATTAAGTTAACGTCCTCTCTTTCCATTCTCTTGAGGAAGGCTTACAGTGCTATAAATTTCCCTTTTAGGACTGCCTTTGCAGTATCCTGGAGGTTGTGATAATTCGTGTCTTGATTATCGCTTTATTCCAAAAATTTGGTAATTTCCTTCTTAATCTCATCTATGACGCAGCTATCATCCAGCATAAGGTTATTTAGCTTCCATGTTTTTGTATGAGTATGCAGCTTACTGTTGTTACTGAGTTCCACTTTTATTCCATGATGGTCTGAGAAGATGCAAGGAATAGTTTCTTTTAAATTTGCTGAGGTTAGACTTGTGACCTAAGATGTGATCGATTTTGGAATATGTTCCATGGGCTGATGAGAAGAATGTGTATTCAGTTTTGTTAGGATGAAATGTTCTGTAGATATCTGTTAAATCCAAATGTTGGATGGTTAAGTTTAAATTTAAAATTTCTTTGCTTAGCTTCTTATTGGAGGATCTATTTAACATTGCCAAAGGAGTGTTAAAATCTCTGACTATTATGGTGCTGGAGGAAATCAAGTTGCTCATGTCTGTTAGAGTCTCTCTTATAAATTGAGGCACATTCTGGTTGGGTGCATAGATATTAAAAATTGAAATCTCATCATATTGAGTATTACCTTTAACAAATATGAAGTGACCATTCTTATATTTTCTTACTTTTGTTAGTTTGAAGCCTATTGTATCTGCAAATAAAATTATAATACCTGCTTTTTTTCTGATTTCCATTTGCCTAAAATATAGATGACCATCCCTTCACCCTGAGTTTATATTTATCTTTTAAGGTAAGATGAGATTCTTGTATTCAGCAGATATCAGGCCTTAGTTTTTGTATCCAGTCAGCCAACCTGTGCTTCTTTAGAGGACAATTTAAGCCATTATTCACATTGAGAATATTGATAAGCCTGGCAGAATTTTGGTTATCGATTTTTTCAAAAGTCCAGTGGACATTTTTCATCTTTTTGCCAGTGTGGAAGTTGGAATTTGATCAAAAGTTTCTGAGTGAGTTTACTTTTATGGTGGAGGATTGTGCTGGTCATTGTGGAGGATAGGTCTGAGAATATCCTGGAGAGCTGGTTTAGTTATGGCAAATTTCTTCAACATGCGAATGTCATTAAAGTTTTTAATTTCTCCATCATAAATGGAACTCAGTTTAGCTGGATACAGGATCCTGGGTTGAAAGTTATTTTGTTTTAGGAGATTAAAAGCTGATGACCACCCTCTTCTAGCTTGAAAGGTTTTAGCATAGAGATCTGCAGTCATTCTAATATTCTTCCCCTTGTAGGTCATGATTTTCTTACATCTGGCTGCTTTCAGAATTTTCTCCTTCATATTAACTTTAGTGAAGTTAATTATGATGTGCCTAGGGGATGTCTTATTCGGTTTGAGTCATGCTGGGGTTCTGAAATTGTCTGCTATCTGAATTTCAGAATCTCTTGGCATGTCTGGAAAGTTCTCCTTCATAATCTCATGAAAAAGGGCCTCTGTGCTTTGCGAAGCAACTTTGTTGCCTTCAGGAATTCCTATGAGGTGAATACTGGTTTTCTTCAAATTATCCCAATGTTCTCTTAGAGAATGATTTGTTTTTGCTCTCCATTTCTCTTCCTTTTTGAGCACTAGAGAGCATTCAAAAGTTTTGTCTTCAATGTCAGAAATCCTTTCTTTTGCTTGCTCCATTCTGTTACTGAGGGATTCTACTGTATTTCTCAGATCTTTGAGGGCTACAATTTCTTATCTCAGTGTGTCAAAATCTTTGGTGATTTTGTCTTTGAATTCATTGAATTCTTGAGACATATTTTGAATTGCTCCTTGAATTTCTAATTCCAAATTTTCTTCTATTCTATTAATCTTATTTGCAATCCAAATTCTGAATTTGGTTTCTGACATCTCAGCCATTTGTTTATGAATGGGATGTTCATTTGTATCCACCATATCGTTCCTTGAGAGAATTGATCTACTCTGGTTATTCATGTTACTGGAGTTGCTGCTGATTCTGCCCCATGATTATTTTACACCATTTGGCTAGATGAGCAGATAAGTTAAAATTGGGTTGGGGGGTCTCCTGGAGTAGTGATTAACCAGCCCTTTACCCAAGAGGTACTAGTGGTGTCTGTACCTTTTCCCTTAGAGCTTTGAAAAGGACCTGTACAGTGCTACAGCCGGAGACACTGGGGACTTACTTGGTGTGGTGTGACTAAGTGGCTTTGTCTTGTGTTTAACTGGTCTCTGTCCTACCCTAGTGAATTAGTTACTCTGGGTTGAGAGTTGAAGGATTGAAGTCTCAGCTGTGGAGAAATACCAGCAATTAAGTCACCCCACATCCCTATGGGCAACAACTAGAAAAGGAAAATCAAATCTTCCCATAACCTCACACACAGGGTACCACTTTGGATAGTCTTCAGGTGATTGGTCCAGTCTAAGAGAGCCGAATCAATTGTCCCAGACAGTGCCTGGTCTCAAGTAAGGGAGTTCAAAAGGTCTCTGGCAACTAGATAGCAGAAGTCTGCTGGCAGCTCATGTATGACTCGTGTGGTGCTCCGTGGAGTCAGAAGGACCCCAACCCCAGCAAATGAATTAGTCTGGGAAGGTTGATGCCTTCTTCCCCACCTTGCACCTCTGTCACACTCAATCACTGGTAACCCTGCAGGGCTGTGACCCAGTTCCCTCCAATGAGCAGATGCTCTAGGGGTTTGAGCCTGCCTGAGTCACAGAGAGATCTATGTCTCCTCAGTCAGGCCTCTGCACTCTGCCACCACCTGGCAGGGGAAGCTGAGGTCTGACAACTTCGGGTAGTTAATGGAAGCTGGGGCGGATCACTCAGTTCCATCCCCGCTCCTGATTGATGTTGCTGACACTTATATTTGTGCAGAATTTGTGATTCTTTCCTGGCTATATTTCCTTGAAGACCAGGCACTGTTTCAGTTCACAGAAACTGTGACTCAGCCATGATATGTGCTGCTGCCCAGAGCTAGTGTTTCTTTTTCCCCTGTAGTCTGTGTTGGGGCGGATGTGGCTCACACTCAGCTCGGAGTTCCAGCCTTGGCCTGGCTGCCTTTGTCTCAGCTGTGATCCCCTGAGGGCCAGGTGTTTCTTAGGCTAACTAAAGCAGTCCTGGCTTAGCCCTGCCCTGGGAGTATGCCATCTCTGTGCATGTGTCTTCCATTCTCCATTCTGCCATGCTCTGCTCAGGCTGGTATGCCTCAGGCATACCCTTTTTTCACTGGGGTCTGCATTACTGTCCCAGATCTATTCCACCTGTGTCTGCCACTGGGGAAGATGCCTGGCTTTCTCTGGTTGCCCAGAGAGATAGGGAGTGTCCTTCTAAAATATACCCGGGGGTGTGATCTCTATTGGTCCTGCTACTGCCGCTGCTGCTGTGCCAGGGCGGGAGGTGGGGGGCACCACCTTTCCCTTTCCCATATGGTTCCTTCAGTCCAGCATTTTCTCCTTACCCTTGTGCTGCAGAATCAGCACAGACCTGCAAAAGCCCACGCCCTGTCCACACCTCTCGAGAAAATGCCTGAGAATTTGTAACCCATGGGGGTCAGGCTTCCAAACCTCAGGGTGAGCGTGGAGGGGAGTGCTGGGAGTTCAGAATTGCAGGTAGAGAATATATCCAGTTTTATGTCTGGCAGGAGAATGCCATGGCACCCTAGTAGGGGAAGGAGGTCTGGTTTTTAGAGGGTCTCTCCTGTGGGATAAAATGGGAGGATATTTGAACTCTGCTCACTTGTTTATATGGAGTATACTGTGATCACTTCTCATGGGGGAGGGGACTCCTGTTTACTTGGCGATCAATTTTGTATCTTATGTTTGTATCCTTGGGGTCCCAGCTCACCTCATCAGGGTTTATCTGCTTTCCTTCTCTCTTGCCTCAGCTCTAAACCATCAGCTTACTTGCTAAACTTCTGTCCTTTAACTCTCCTTCTTGATGGGTGCCTCTGTGGAAAGCTGGCTCCAATCGGCCATATTGCCTCTGCCCCCCAGCAGAGGTGACCTTGGAGAGAAGTTGAGCTGGCCCTTGGTAGGCGCACTGTGCTCAAGGCCAGCCTGAATTCCTGCAAAGGCTCAGGGAGGCCGTGCCCTGCATGGATCTGGGATTCCACTCACAGCCTCAGCAGCGATGCTGCTGCCGTTGTTCTGTGCACTGCCCTGAGCAGCACCATCTTTGCCACATGTGTGTCCTGCCCCGGAGATGATCATATTAATATAACCGTATTATAAATATGATAAACTGCTCTCAGAAAACCCCCCCATATTTGCAGTGAAGTGCAAAATTCAAAATCCTACATAAAAATGGTCAGAATACTCAAAACTAGAGACTGAAACTAGGTTAGAGGTTGTCTAAGGTTAGGGTGTTTAGAAGGGTTTTCTGGATTGAGTAGTCTCCCCACGAAATTCATTCCTATCCGAAACCTTAGAATGTAACCTCATTTGGAAATAGGGTCTTGAGGGGGTGGCTATGGTTTCTTTATGAGAACACAGTGCGAAAACAGAGACATGAGGGAAAAAGACTACAAGAAGATAGGCAGAGAATGAAGTGATGCAGCTACAAACCAAGGAATACCAAGGATTGTGGCACCGGCCAGAAACTGGTGGACAGGCACAGGCCGTCTGCCTTATATACTTCATAAGGAACAAATCCTGTTAACAATTTGATTGAGGACTTCTGGCCTCCTTAACTGGGAGAGAATGAATTTCTAATGTTTTAAGATACCACATTTGTAGTAATTTTTTACAGCAGCCCTATGAAACTAATACAGGGGAAAATAGGGAGTCATTGCTAATGAGCGTAGGGTTTCTTCTTGGGGTGATGGAAATGTTCTGAAATTGTGATGGCACAACTGTGTGGATATACCAAAAACCACTCAATGGTATACTTTAAAGAAATGAATTATATAGTAGCTGAATTATATCTCAACAAAGCTGTGATATAAATTTAAAAATACCAGCCTAACTATTCCTGTATGTTTTCTAATTCCTTTTTAATTTAAACATTTTTAGGGTTTAAAACTATTATACCCTCCAAATAAAGAAAACCATGAAAATTAAACAAGACATTGCTTTACAAATTCTAATAACCATTACCTTGCATATTTAAAATGAAGAAGGAATAGAACCGAGCAGTCTGTTTTAAGTTAAAAAATATTTAATATTATCAGATAAAAACATCGATGGTGACAGCTTTACATGGCTCATTCCATACATAGTGTAAGGGCAAAACACTACGAGGACAGAAATGAGTAGGGGGTGTTTGTAAAAGATTTATTGGCCACATAAAAACAATGAATAGGAAATGACATCTATTTAACTCATATTATTAGAAAACTTTAAGAGACAACTGGGTTAAATATCTGTGGTGTGTTCTGCTAAGGGAAAATAAATCATTTATCTTTTTGATCCATAATAAATTCAAAGTCAGCACTGATAATTGTGGTACGACAATCACTGCTTTTCTAATAATCTATAAATTTGCTATAAGTAGCTTTCTTTTGCTAGTTAATCATTCTTATGATCGGATTTTACTTAATGGTGAGGACTGAAGAAGCAGAATCCTTTTTTAAGCATCAAGTAAAAGAGTGACTTAAGTTAATGATGGGTACTAAGCTGACATTTCATGTTAAAAAGATGAAATATATTTAATGGATTGAATATATTTCATGTGGAGTGGAACAGAGTAAGTCCCCAAATCTGTGTGTGAAGTTTCATGAGAGACTGTATATAACCTTGATTTACTCTGGCTTACTTTTAAAATGGAATACATTTGGTGCTAAATGGAACAAATGAAGACAAGCAAAACTATGTGAGACTAAGCCGTTCCCTCTTAGTTGGCCATCTTGACTTACAATTCATACTATTTCTTAGTTCTTGATTGAACAGAAACAAACAGACGTAACCACATAGCGCTTCTGTGGTATATGAAAATAGAATCTAGAGCTGAGGCTGCTTCACTGATGAGCCAATCTCCTACTCTGCCAAAAATCATAGTTAGAAATGTGAAATTCATTCAAGAAATTCATATTTTCACCAAATGTTTATAATTTTGCAAGTTTTCTTGCTAGATATGTTCTTGGTTATGTGGCCAGCTAAAATACAGTCTTTGAATTAAGTAAGGAAATCCACATAAAAGAAATATTTTATAGGGACCTTACTTCATTTGAAACTTTACCACAACACTGAACCAAAACTTTGTAACCAAATTCTTGGAACAATCATAACCAAACTCTTGGAACAAAGCACTGGTGGCCATATTGTTTTGGGTCTAAAGAGTCTTGAAGTTTACTCCTTTTTCATGTTTCAAGGGTCTCTTCATTTGCTCCACAAGTGTCAACAACACAAATCAAACAACTTGTGACTGGAAAAGCACGGACTTTGGAATTGGCGACCCATTTGTCTGTTTCAGTATTATATTCGAGAATGTGTCCTAATCGACCCACACCTTGAAAACCAGCCAAGACATAAACTATGGAACCAACTGCTGCACACTTCACTGTTACACCCTTCCATGGCATTGGTGAGACCATCTTCCATTCATTCAATTTGATATCATAATATTCCACGCTGTCCAGACCACCTTCAAAAGAATAAAACATGAACAACATAAAAAACTATATAAGAAATTCCCTTAAAGTGGTAATTTTTTTTTTTTTTTGCATTTCCCCAACATTTTATTATAAAAGTTTTCAAACACAGAAAAGCTATGAACATTTTATAATGGCCAGGAACAGTGGCTAACATATGTAATCTTAGCACTCTGGGAGGCTGAGGTAGGTGGATTGCTTGAGCTCACGAGTTTGAGGTCAGCCTGAGCAAGACCCCATCTCTGAAAAAAAGTTGAGTGTTGTGGCAGGCACCTGTAGTCCCAGCTATTTGGGAGGCTAAGGCAAGAGGATCTCTTGAGCCCAGGAATTTGAGGTTGCTGTGAGCTATGATGCCAGGGCACTCTACCCAGAGTGACAAAGTGAGACTCTGTCTCAAAAAACAAAAACAAAACAAAAACAAAAAAAAAAAGTATTTTATAATGAATGCACACATAACTACTACCTAAATTCCTATTCCTTCTTTAACGCAACAGAAATTTATTTTACTTTTCTTTTTTTTTTTTTTTTTGAGACAGAGCCTCAAGCTGTCACCCTGGATAGAGTGCTGTGGCGTCACAGCTCACAGCAACCTCCAGTTCCTGGGCTCAAGCGAGTCTTCTGCCTCCGCCTCCCAAGTAGCTGGGATTATAGGCACCCGCCACAATGCCCAGCCATTTTTTTGGTTGCAGCCGTCATTGTTGTTTGGCGGGCCTGGGCTGGATTTGAAGCCGAGCCTGTTTCTTTTTTTAAAAACAGTTTTCCTCTGTCATCCATCCTGGAGTGCAGTGGTGTAATCACAGCTCACCATAGCCTTGGACTATGGGCCTCACATGATCCTCCTGACTCAGGCTTCCGAAGTTTATAGGCACGAGCCACTTGTTCCTGTTGTAGAAATTTAATTTTTAGATATCAACATTTTTTCCCACAAAATTAAAAAAATTCTACATGTCTTTACTATGGAAAAATCAAAAAGTAAACCAGTCAGTGATTTCCCTTTGTATTAACTTTGATTATAATTATTCAGATGCCCTTCTTTTCCTTCTTTTATCAGTTTATGGAAAATAGCAATGGGTGGGGATAAAGAAGAGACAGAAGTCATTTGTTATACTTAAGTAATGTTAAATGTACTGACTAAAATGAAGCTTGTGGATAATATCTAGATTCAGTTTAGACTCCTTGTTATTGAATGCAATTACTTAAGATTGTTTTTATTTATTTATTTTGAGACGGAGTCTCATTTTGTCACCCTTGGTTGAGAGCCCCGGTGTCATAGCTCACAGCAACCTCAAATTCTTGGGCTCCAGTGATTCTCTTACCTCAGCCTCCTGAGTAGCTGAGACTACAGGTGCACCATAATGACCACCTATTTTTAGAGACGGGGTCTTGCTCTTGCTCAGGCTGGTTTCAAACCCACCTCAGCCTCCCAGAATGCTAGGATTACAGCTGTAAGCCACTGCGCCGGGGTGTTAAGATTGTTTTTGGTACATTATTTAAGGAAATAAAAAGGCCAAAGTTAGTTATTTAAAAATATATTGATGTTTTCATGCAATGGTTAAAAATATTTAGGAAACTTGACCATTTAGAACCTGGACACGAGTCCTAAAGCTTGTATTTAAAACGTTTTTAAAGGTTTTTAAAAGTTCAAATGTTTCTATTTCTCAGTAGTTCTCAAACTGGAGTAACACCATTCCCCAAGGAGCAACCAGGAATGAATGGGAGCCATCCGAGAGTGCCACAATGAGTAGTGGCCTCTACTAACATTTCATAGACAGGAATGTTTAATGTCTTGCAGCGTTTCACCAAATATGTTCCTGGAAACTATAAAAATAGGTATAATGGTATATGTGGTAAATGCTTATATCTAGATTTTAAGAAATGATTTAATAATTTAAGGAAGTATCAGCATATTCATCAGGAAAATAGGACAGTGAATTAATATTACGTACCCAAACCATTCTGACCACCCACAGCAAATATCTTGTCTTTTACAAACACTAGCCCATGATTCTTCCTGGCCTCAATCATTGGACACAGCTCAGTCCATCTGAAAAACATCAAAGAAAGGTTTTCATGTACTTGTTCACAGGAAGTAAAAGGACTTTTACAATAATAAGAAAGGGCTATTATCCTAATTAAGTTCTTATTTACTACTCACATATGTGTACATACACCCAAAATGTTCAGAAGGCCAGAGAACAAAAGTTTAATAGTGATTATGGGTAATTTATTTATAGGTTGGGTAAACAGGAATTTTATTCTTTTCACTTCTTTTCTTTTCAAATTTTCAAATCAATATGAAGGTACAAACGAGGTTACAGCGTTTGTGTTTGTTAGTAATGTCTCTTTTTTAGTTGTGTCTCGTATCCAGGAAGGGTGCCACATACCCTTACATTGTGCCCATTAGGTGGGAGCACACCAACCTCCTTCTCCCCTCCCCTACCCCAACTTGAACTGAGTTTTTCTCTTGTGTGGGTATATATTTGTTCGTTTACTGGCTTCATATTAGTATAGAGTACACCGAATACTTTCTTTTTACTTCTGATATGATGTAAGAAATGTGAGATGTCTGGAGACTTAACACATCTTTGGAAAAAAAATCCATTTCCTGTGGTTTACAGTAGCTTGTAAAATGGCAACAAAAAAGGAGAAAATGATTAAGAGAATATAAGGCAGTAATTCCATCATGTGGTTTTAATTAATATTTACATATGTATAAGTAAAACACACTTATAATGGGCATCAGGCAATCAGCAAGTCAGTAGTATTTGTTACTATTGACACATTTATCTTTAAATCTATACTAAAACTTCCTACAGCTCTGATAAAAAAGAACTGTTATTCTGTCAAGGTCAATAATTTATATTATTTTTCTGTGTTCATAATCACTATTATAAATAACAAAATTCAAAATAAAAATGTGTATAAATACAAAATTCAAAATACACAAGTGTTGAAGGATATTAATTCATACAAACATATACACAGATAATGATGTAATGATGTTACTTTTTCTGAGATTAAATCTCATATCTCCTCTTCTGCATATGGTCATATGTCTGACATTTGTGATCGTGAAGGTGGTACTGGCCTTATGTTCTTTTTTTTTTTTTTTTCCAAGAGAATGAAATCGTTTATTGATTACACATGATAATGGTAGATACACAAGCTTCATTCTCATCTGTAATTTTATCTGGTACCATTATTCAATTTAGATATATTGTATAGGATATGCCAACAATCACCTTTATAACCAATAATTCCATGATCTTCCTTGGATGACCCCTTAAAGGGTGAGCTTCAGGTCACAACAGTAACCCTCAGTTCAACTACACCAAGGTTTCTGAAGACAATGGCTTCTTCACCCAAGCAGGTTGTAAATGAATTTCAATTAGAACCTGAAGGAATTCTAGCTTCACTTTTGGAAAGTTTACCAAAATGGCTTCAGAGTAGACTAACTTTACACAGCACATTAAAAAAAAAAAAGACACATTTATTCAGCGTCATGATCAGACTATTACATTTAGCAATCAATAGCATGGGTGCAAAAAAAAATAAAATCTACATTAAAACCCTTTGTTGGAATGCTTTACACTTTCCACAGAACAGAAACTAAAATAACCTGTTATACAATTAGTCACAAATACAGTCCTTGAATTTTTTGCCCATACACATGAGTATTGTCTAAAACATGTCTTCTTTGTAGTAGGTAGGCCCTGCCACCACTGTGTGTGGCTGAGTTCACAAATCTGTTGTAACCTGTAGCTTCCCTGTCACTTCTCTGGCTCTCCTCTCCTGCTAAGGTTTGTTTCCTGGAAATAATTAAAACCTTCTGCCACTGGGGTGGCGCCTGTGGCGCATCGAGTAGGGCACCGGCCCCATATGCGGAGGGTGGCGGGTTCAAACCGGGCCACCGCCGAACTGCAAAAACAGAAAAAAAAAAAAACCTTCTGCCACTGCCATAGCTACTGCTGCTACTGGAACCACCATAACCACCTTGGTTTCGTGGTTTGGCAAAGTATTGGCTGCCACCACCATAAGGGCCAGAGCTTCTGCCTCCAAAATTTCCTCCCTTCATGGGTCCAAAATTTGATGACTGATTGTTGTAATTGCCAAAATCATTGTAACTTCCA
>CAUYON010068814.1:0-13191 GCA_963573935.1 Arctocebus calabarensis
GGACATCTGAACTCTGCTCACTTGTTTGTATGGAGGTATGGCGTATACTGCAAGCTGTTCTCTTGGGGGAGGGGACTCCCGTCCACTTGGTGATGTGCTCTGTACCTTTTATTTGTATCCTTGGGGTCGCAGGTCACTCCAACAGGGTTGATGTGCGTTCCTTGACCTTGTCTCTTGGCTCAGCTCCAAACCGTTGGCTTTCTCACTAAATTTCTGTCCTTTAACTCTCCTGGACAGGAGCGTCTGCAAAAAGCTAGCTACAGACCGCCATCTTGGCTCCTCCCCTCATCCATCTCCTTTCAATTACACTTGAGTATATTCATTTTTATTTTTATTGTTTATTTATTTATTTTGGGACAGAGTCTCAGTCTGTACTCTGGCACTCAGGCTGTAGTGCCATGGCCTCAGCCTAGCTCACAGAAACCTCAAACTCCTGGGTTTTAAGCAATCCTCCTATCTCTCCTCCCAAATAGCTAGGACTACAGGTGCCCGCCACCACAACTATGTACTTTTTCTAATTTTTTAGTAGAAATGGGGACAGGTGTCTCACTTTTCCTCAGGCTGGTCTCAAACTCCTGAGCTTAAGTGATCCTCCTACCTTGGCATTCCAGAATGCTAGGATTCAGGTGTGAGCCACTGCACCCAGCCTATATCTTCATTTTTAAACATTCACTGTTTCTCCTCCATATAAATCTTTTCTCTTAGATTTATTTATCTTACTATAGCCAGAACTTTATTTCAGGGCTCTGCTGCAGTGTCTTTTTCGCAGAAAGACCTGCCCTGAATGCTATCTCATGCAATCTGATCTGCTCCAATCCCTTATCTATTAATCTCTCTGTGAAAATATAGTATTTGTGTGTTTATATGATTGAAGGACCTGTGCTTGTCTTATTAAGAGCTATGTTTGCAGCTAAGAACTGTGCTTAACACATAGGAGATATTTAATGACAAATAAATAAGTAAAGAAGGAAGGAATGAATGAATGATAATATTGTCTTGTTCTTATTAGCCTCCCTCTGAAGACTGGGAGTCTTGATCTGTAATTTTAGCCTACTTCCTAGAGCTCAGTCACCACTAATAGGGGTGATCATTGCTAAACATATTCAGGTATATTGAAATTTCCATCTCTTGGCCATGTCTGTCTCCTGGAATTCACCTTCCCATGTTATCTCCTGATTACTACCAATTTGCCTGAACTTCAATAAGATTTCTGTATTTCTTTGAATATCACGTGTGCCTTGCCAAAATGCACCTGCTCTCTCACTCTGTGTCTCCCCATTGCAACTCTTTTGAAAGACCTGGGGCTTATTCCTATTCCTCCCCCATCTTCCTCAGTTTGTTGTATGTAACCAGTTATACTTTCCAAGACCTGAGATAGGTCTGAGGAACAGAAAAACCAAGTTCACAAAAGTTTAAGGAAACTCAGTGTGATGACTAATATTACGGTGCTAGCTTGACTGGGTTAGGTGATGCCCACATAGCTCGTTAAACATTATTTCTGGATGTGACCATGAAGGTGCCTCCAGAAGAGATTATTGTTTGAATTGCTGGACTGAATAAAACATATGGCCCTCCCCTGATGGGTGGACAGCATCCAGTTCATGGAAGACCTGAACCGAACAAAAAGGCAGAGGAAAATTGATTTTACCCTCTGCCTGAGTGCTTGAACTGCAACAGACATCTCCTGTCCTCAATGCTCCTGTCACTCAGGACTTTAGATACTGATTGGAATCTACACTATCAGCTGTTCTGCTCTCAGGCCTTTGAACTGCACCACCAGCTCTTCTGGGGCTCTAGCATGCAAACTGCAGATCATGGGACTTGTCAGCCTCCATAATTTCATGAGCCAATTCCTTATAATTAATTTCATTTACATATAATTATACTTTGTAAATACATATGTGTGTGTATATTTGTGTATATATATATATATATATATCTTACTGGTTCTGTTTCTCTGGAGAACCCTGCTAATACACTCTGAAATGTCTCTTGAAGCTTTAAAGGTGGTTTGCAGCTACATTAGTCTTCTAAACAGCTATAGAGATCACATAATTCGAATATACTACAATGTATTCAATGACTCCACTCCTGGGGGCCATATACTAGTATGTAGCTCTTACTGTATAATGTTTGTCATAAGCATCCTGTGTAGTCCTCCTTAAAGGCATTCACTGTCATGCCTTTTATGTAAAAAATGAACATTTTCCATGGTATCAGCATATATACATATATGCACATACCTACTCATGAATGTGCAAAAACAGTCTGTTAATAGTAGTTACTTCAGGGGATCAATGTAGTATTTGTAGATACTTTCTCTCTCTCTCTGCAATGTTTCAGTTATATAAGAAGGAAAATGCAAGCAAGCAATACTTGCATGATTAAAGATGAGAAAAAGCATTAATAAACCAAATATTAGGTGAAATATATTTTATGAAAGGAGGGAAGATTAGCATTCCCCTTGACACGGGTAGTTGAGGCACTCAGAACCGACAATACCCATTCAGTTGAGCATTACCACCTACTTCACAGCATCTGACCAGGTTCTGTAGTCTTTGCTAGCCAATGTACATGCAAAATGGTGTTTTTATTGGGGCTGGGGTGGAAAAGTCTAGAGGCACCCAGAGGGATAAAACAAACTCTCTGGGGCCCTGTTTAGATGGGCTTATTTTTGCACTCAATATCTAATAAATTCCATATTCTTATTAAAAAAATAACCTCCTTTTTTCAAAGTAACTTTCTGAGGGAATAGTAGAAAGTGATAATGTGACTGGACTTTGTCTTTTCCCATCTCTGGGGTGAAGCTGTGGAATGTTGCAAAGGGTAGGCAGCCAGCTTTCTCTAGAGGAAGTCAAGTGGGTAGCCCCTCTCCCAGCCCATCAACATCTTTATTTGGTGCATTTTAAGGGCTTCCAACTTTTACTTTCAATTTTGTCTCTTGCGTAAGGAGTTTAGTCTGATAAATGGAAACCCTTCTCAGCATTTGATGACAGGAGATTCCTGGAACATAGCTGCAGCTCTGCAAAATCCATCCAGGACTTCCCAGAAAAGTCCGGGCCCAGAATCTGCAATTGCGTCACGGAGTAGCCCTTGGGTTCCACAGCTAAGACAGGGGGATGTCATAGGGTTGTTATCTGCTGTCTGGGCCGTTGAAATGTGTTAGCAAGCAGTGGTGACAATAAAATGGGACACCTTTATAATTTTCTTGGGTTTTCCATCCCCAAATGCTTCCTAACACATCACACGTGTTTCAGACATAACAATGTGATAATTTCAGGACAGGTGCCACTTGGTCTTTGTTTCACTGAGGGACTCTGCTCCAGCCATGCTGTCCCTTAGCCAAGGAGCACAGGACTTTTGGACTTACTGGTCCTCTTTGTTTTATCCATATCCTCTGGCAGGATTCTTTCATCTTTCAGTAAAGCAGCCCTTAAAGTCTTCTCTTTAAAGCAACCCTCTCTCACCACCCTGGTATCCCTGTAGTTACTTTCTATTTTATCACCACGTCATATTCTGGAAAGCACACACCTCTGTCTGAAACTATATGGTTTATTTGCTTATGAACTGTCTTCCCCCAGTTGGATATAAAAAGATCCTAGCACTTTGTCATGTTCACTTCCAAGTACCCAGCATAGTTCCTGATGCTCTGTGGGCACTCAAAAATATCTTTGGAATGCATGTTCGGTTTTCCAGGGATTGAGCTAGAACAGTGGTAGGAAAATTAGAATTACCTAGAAGGCTTTTAAAAAGCATAGTACCCAAGGCCACCCTCCAGGGAAGTGCATTTACTGGGGCTGCATTAGGGGCCAAAACTCGGTATTTTAAAAAGTTTCCTGGATGATTCTTATATATGGCCAAGTTTGGAGACCCTAGGCCAGGTAATCGTTCAAGTTCTTTCTGATGCTGTCAGAGTTCCCAAGGATGAAGATTATGGTGATGGGAACCACAGTTGTCATAGATTGAACTTGGCCAAACTTATAAAATATGCAAGTGAGTCTAGAGAGGGGAAGACATGCCTGATATCATCTGCTTTGTCATCAGAACTGAGACCACAAGCCTTAAATTCGTTATAAAGTGGGGTTCTCTTTGTCTCCCACTTCTTAGGTGCTTACTTACTCTATGATATTCTGACAGACCCAGTGGAAATCAGTTCACAGATTTTGACTACCCCTCTCCGAGCTTAGCATTGCTTTTAAATGGAAGATCTGCTGAAAAGGACAAACTCCTGGCTATGAGCCTCTACTCATTATTGTTCTTGTCCTCCTGTTTTTCCTTCTGCTTCAGTTCTCTTGCTCTATTTCTCTCTCTGTAACTTTACCACTTTCTATTCCCCCTAGAATTTCTAAAATGCTTTGTCAACTCTTTGAAATTTTTATTTTTCTCTCTCTCTTCCTTCCCCCCTCCACCTTTTTTTAAGCTGTAAAACTTGGAGAGTTTTCTGCATAGCATCATGGGCATGCTATGGACAAGAAAAAAAGAAAAACTCTTCATACAAACATTCCATGTCATCCTCATGCAAGGAGGACACACAGATTATACTTCACCACAAATCCCAGATGCTCTCGTCTGCTCAGAGTAGAGAAATGGGGGAAGAATTGGAGGACAGACACTTGACCTTCCTCTGGACTGGGAGTTGCAAAGTTCCTGGGAAAACAATAGACCATCAAAGAATTTGGAGAAGATGGGTCACATGAATTTTTTGAGTTTTGTGAATCTCTAAACAAAATCCCCTCTTCTGTCAATTAAGTGATTTATGAGGAGTGAAGTTTGCACATGGTTTGGACACACCATGCTCTGGGGATGAAAAGAGAAGGAACTATGATTTTATTTGGAAGACCTTTTGGACTGTTGGCTGTCTAGTACTGAGAATAAAATCTGGGTGCAGAAAGGAGGGAGTGGAGGTGGAGCTAATGCAGAGTAAAGGGGTGGATTGGATACGATGTGCTTGCAGCTGTGGGATGGCTGAGGGGTCCCCTTTCCCTAGATTCCTGTAGGGTCTCCTTTATTTCTTATGAGAGGAGGAGGAGACACAGTTCTCTTGGCACTGGTGGAAGCTAGGTGTCTATGCAGATAGATGTGAATCTCAGCAGACCATAACTCTTCCCTGATCAGGTTCATGGGAAAAGCCAGGTGGGACATGGCATGATCATTCCATGACTACATAGCACATACTGTTCTCTGATTTGGTACTTCACATTCTCCAGTGGAAAATTAGCAAGCAATGCTCATTTGTGTCAGTCTTTCCTCATAACTTAAATGTTGTGAGCTTTAACCAGGACACCTGTGTTTGTTGAGCAATCATGGATGAGACTTTTGAGAGGTTTACAAGACTAGGCAGTGAAAGGGATGAGTAATGAAACAGAGGTTCCCCCTGCGGTAGAAGAAAGTATATGGGAAGATGTGGTTGGGAGGGAGTAAAGAAGAAAAGGGCAGTGCAAAAAACTAGCTTTATTCATCCATTGAATACTTTCATAGCTGTTTATTGAGTGCCTTTATGCCCAAGCTACTTTCCTAAGCCCAGAAGGCATATCAGGTTGAATCCTGGACTCTGTTCACCATATTCCCATTTATCTTCCATGGAGACTTTCCTGACTCCTGAGATGCTTTCTCTTCCCTATGCTTTTGTGCAGACTTCTCCTTTGGCACTCATCTCATTCATTATATTATAATTGCATACACATCTGCCTGCTTCTTAAGGCTCTGAGCTCTATAGGCAGGTATCATCTCATAGTCACCTTTGACCTCATGCCTCTGAAGGTACTCAATAAAGGTTGATTAAATGAATTTGACAATTGGCTGGGAAAAATCGATTGGCCTTCACGTATTTTTAAATATAATGAGGAGAATGATAATGATGATGATGATGTTGATGTTGAGGAATAGCTTTAGTTTCCTGAGCTATTCTAGGAACTGAGGAGGAACATTTGGAAGTGATATGATGAGACCCATGGATCTTCAGTTTCATTCTCCAGACAATCAATGAGCTTGGACCAATCCCACTGACCAGTGGGTGGGCCAAAGTAGTGGTACTGTGGACAAGATTTCTGCACCCAGAGTTTATTCTCAGTGTCATTATTTAGACAGAGTTGATACAATTTTGGTTTAATATTTTTTTAAATGTTAAATCAGTGTGTTCCTTCCCTAACTCATTGTCCCCAAACCATGTTTTCAGTATGTGTCATCCAGGAAATATTCAGCAGCAGTAACAATGATGATAATAACTAATATTTCTCGAGTCTTTCTGTGTGTCCAGGTTTATTCTGAGTGCTTTGCTTCTTTCATTCCATGTATTTATTGTGCAATCTCACGAAGCTGGTAGTATTATTATTCTAATTCTGAAATAAAGAAATGGGGACACAAATTGTTGAATGGATGTGGTTAAGGCCATACAACTTATGGGTGGGATAGATATAGAATTCGTGCCTAAGCTCTGTATTCTTACCTTCTCTGCTGTGCTATCTCCCTCATTTGGCTGTTTACCCTACAAGACATTCATGCACATGGAGGGATAAACATATTTCACCTCTTGTGCTGAAGATCTGTTGCTTGAAGGAGACATTCCTTAAACTTCAAGACTGGGCATCACCCTCTCTGAGAAGTCATCCTTGATCCCCTCTAGACTAAGCCAGATACTGCTTTCTAAATTTCCATAAAACGTTTGTTTTTTCCTTTTCCCAACTGTAACCATTTAATTTCTTGTCTGTTTCCCCTATAAGTCTATGAGTTTCTGAAGGACAGATGCCTACCATCTCTTAGTGCCCTAGGATTCAGTGCTCAAGAAATGATTAACTTAATTAGTTAATTAAGAAAGAAATTTGCAATTTACTACTGACTTTTCAAGAGCCTTACCATAAGAATGTTTGCTGATATATTTATTCTTTTTGTCTATTCATTTATTTATTCTTTGAATAGAAATTTATTAAAGGAGGACTTATCTGTGCTAAGCATCCTTCTGGGGCTCAGGATTCCAGGATGAGAAAATATACATTGTTGTTCTTCACAAGAGGCTAAAAGTCTACTGTTGGGGGTCTAGATATTAAATGGAATTGTCTAAATATGAATTGGAATATTGCTATGGGAGAAAATTACAGGATGTTTTGGGGAAATAGAAAATTGAACGACAGGGTTCCTGGGCCCATGGGAAAAAAACATATTTACCAAAGTTTCATGCCAGAGTTTCAAGTGGGTCATCCTTTGACTCTCAAGGTATACCCTGAGTCAACAGCCACTGATTATAGCAGGCAAATTGAATGCAGACTTGACCAGGTCAGGACAAGTAAATAAGTTATTCTTAACAATAAGTCTTAGAGACTTCAGTAGTCATTGAATATAACTTCACATACACTGGAAAAGCTCATATTAAGCTTCTAGGTAAAATGATTGTGCAAGAAGAATGTTAATCAGTGTCATTTTATAAGGATTTACTCAATATTCCAACATTATTCCTAGGAACAAATGAAAACCAAGTGTCTTCCTAGAAACGTTTATGAGGCATTTAGGGACCTATCTTGGTGGCCTCAGGTACTTTAACACAAAATCTAGAGCGAATGATCCAAAACTATGTCTAAGTTTTCTCAGGGACTTATTCCAAATTCACATTGGTGCTACCCTCTGGTGGGTAAAACCAGATAACAGAGTTCAAACTTCTAATCCTGGAGAACATTCTGGTAGAGTGAGTTTTTGTTTTATTTAGAGGAGGGATCATAAGATATTATTATAACAACTTGAACATCTGGTTTTGGGATAAAGTCATTTTATTGTGTGAGTGCCAAGCCACAGAGCCAATCTTACCAAGAAAGCTTTCCTCTCCCCCAGCCTTACGTAAAGCCTAAGACCCAACTATAACAATGTGCACCCTCCAACACAAACGACGAGGAGAGGGGAGCAGAATGAGGTCTTTGAGACTCATTCACCTGGTGGTTGGGAAATCAGAGCAGTAAGAAGAAGTTGGACTCTTTTCTGAGTCTGTTTTCTCAAGCTAGTTGCCCCCTATTCAAACTCTCAATGAAAACAAAAAGGAAGCAATATTTTAAAGAGGTGTTCCTTGAATTCCAGTAAAAGTCCTCCACCCCTCCTCTCACCACCACTGCCCTTTCTCGCATCAACTTGAGGGACTGATGTCAGTTTTAGAGAAAGCAAGAATCCAGAATGACTTTTAGAGAAAAAATGGAATGACCCTATTCTCTGTGTGTGCATCTAGTTCTAGTATGGTCCTCTGCTGCTGCTGGCGAAATGCTCCAGGCATACTCTTAAGCTAGTTAGATTCATTCATTTATTAAAAAATTGTTGAGCACCTATCAGCAACAGACTCTGTACTAGGCACTGGGTTCTATGACATGATGGCATTTATATTTTAGGCAACCAAATTACAATTCAACAGACACAGACATAAAAAATGCCAGGGGGAAAGCGCTATGAAAGAAATCAACAAGGCTGTGGGAAATTTCTTACTGTCACACCCACAAAAGACCTATTAGTCAATTGTGATACCCTTTCCCACATTACAGACAGTTACCACTGATAGACCAGATTGGCAATCAGCCGAGGTCTACCTAATGATCTTAGGTAGACTCCATTTCCAGGCAGGGATGCTAACCACCCCTCCACCCCCAAAGAGGACATAACTGTGTGAAACCTGCTTAGTCATAGTATCAAAGAGTTGGAAAACACTGTAAAGTATAGAGAAGACCTGTTTTGATCAAGCCCCTTGTTTGTAGGGGGGCAGTAACCTGCCACCATTTCCCAGTATGTCCCTGGCTGGAACCCGCATCTCATGACTTTAGTTCCAGGACATTTGCTGTTGTCTTCAATAGAGACTGTGGCATTTTTGTCTTATCTCACCCAATCATCTCACCATCCATTTATCATGCTTTTGTAACTTGAAGAACCCAGGTGAAGGAGGAAAGTAAAGATGCAAAGGACCATTTTTGTGGTTGGCAAGATGTATCAAAGAATAGTAGATTGTGGACACTTAAACAGTGAAAGTGTATCAGGATCTGGCAACTGAACAGAAATTAGGTTCTTTCTTTCTTAACTGTGTCAGAATTTCCAGAATGTAGAAAATGCATCTTCCTTTTGAGTCCTTAAGTCATCTTCTCAGGGGTGGGGATTTGAAAACAAACAAACAAACAAACAGAAGGGGGTAGAAGAGAAGGAGATAGGAGGAAGGAACTGGGTTATTTCCTTTTTATGTTGGCAATTTGCTCTAGCATTGACTTCCTACCTGATGCAAATACTGAGGATGATCTAGTATGTGCCCAAATGATGATGCTATTTTTGCATCTGATAGCAATTCACCAGAGGATGTCAACTACAAACAGGTTTTTAGGATGACAGTCCAAGACTCCTCAAGGATTGACTCAGCAGTTATTTGGTCCAAGGTACATA
The DNA here is from genome assembly GCA_963573935.1 of Arctocebus calabarensis. Lineage (NCBI taxonomy): Eukaryota > Metazoa > Chordata > Mammalia > Primates > Lorisidae > Arctocebus > Arctocebus calabarensis. The sequence goes on from CAUYON010068814.1 coordinate 9,391, forward strand.
GAGCGTTTCCGAAGTCTGGGTCATTCTGATAAATTCTTGAAAACAGGGACCCCAGTTGGCCCAGGGGAGAATATCAAAGATCTCCTGGGGCTGTAACCAAGAGTTGGCAACTGGCCTGTGTCCTCACTTCACTCTAGCCCTGGGACCTCCAGCAAAAGGAAGCTCACTAGGCAGAAGTCCTCCTTTGCCCTCCTTAAGGCCATCTGCTTCATCACAGCTCCCCTGAAGAATCAGAGTTTCTAATTTTGAAAAAGTCTCAAATAGATCATCTAGTCCAGCCCTTATTTTCATGGAAGAAAATTAAAATTGTCACTAACCAGACTATATGTACTATAGGCTGTCGTGTAGAAAGAGGAAGGGTTAGAGAACCGAGTCACCAGAGGGGTCTCTGGAAGACCCCTTGCAACAGAAAGTGACTTCCAGACTCATGTAGGAAAAAAAAAATAGAATACAATAAGACAGTAGTCTTCAAACTTTGGCATGTAACTAGAATCACCTTCAGGACTTTAAAAACACATATTGTTCAACTCTATCCCCAGAATCTCTAATTCTAGTAGGTCTAGGACTCTGGAATTTGCATTTATGACAAGGTCCCATGTGATATTATTGCTACAGATTCAGAAACTACAACTTTGGAAACTTCTATATAAAGAATACCATGAAGGTTATGTTAAACAGTTTGATGAAAATATTTCATATTGTATATGAAACCAGCACATTGTACCCTGCGATTGCATCAATGTACATAGCTATGATTTAATAAAAATAAAATAAAATAAATAAATTTCAATCAGTGATCATGTGACCAGAAAAAATAAAATAAAATAAAGATGGGAAAGAAGAAAGCAAATGCACCAAGCCACCTAGGGCCTTCACCTGCTAGAGGCTTCAGGGAGGGAGTTAGTGAGTAGGTAGTTTCCACAGTGAGATAGATAGAGGTAGTCTTTTCTTTCCATTAAATGTCTTATTTGAACGTACAGAGGGTGCTAAGAAAGGAGATCCTCTATGGCAGATGGTATAGGCCACAAGAATAATACCCTAATGGAATTCATGTAAAAATCCACATGGTATGGTGAGTCCTGCAGGGAATAGGGGATTAATGGGATCTGCTGAATTGGGGCTGCATTGCATACCCAGACCAGGAGAGGGACCCAGACCTGACCCAGGTTTCCTGCTTATCTCGCTCCTTCACTGCATCACTGAGTGTGTTACAGGTTGTAAACTTTAACTTGCTTTGTGTTGGCAGTCAGGGGTCCCAGTTCCCAGGACCCAGTTGACCTGGTTCAATTACTCAGCTGAACTAGAAAGTCCAACTGAGGCACAGGTAATTGAAAGCAAAAATGAATGCAAACTGAAAATAAAACTGAAACAGCACAGGCATCGTGCACAGACAGGAAAGTAACCTGCTCAAATTTTGTTTGGGATGAACAAAGAGAAAGTTTAGAGCACATCCAAAGAGAGTTGGAAGTGGGTCCCTGTCATGAACAAGAGCCCAGAGAGCTGAAGACACAAAGGTGATACAGAGGTGTAAATACCCTCTTTCTCTCCATTTGAAATTGGTTACAACTCTTTCATTTGTTGCTCTGTGCTGCCAAGTAGTATTGCCCTTTTCTATTGGTCATTGATCATTGTCTCTTTCTATTGGTCATTGGTTACCTAGGTTACCTCATACCCACATTCTTTCCCTTTTTTGGCAGGGACTGTTGAGTGGTGAATGTTCCCATGGGCCCTCAAGACTTCCTTGTTCAGCAGGCCAGGCTTTCCTCCCATCCTCCTTAGAGGCCCTTTGTTAGTGTCCCTTCCCACTTTGATTTTTGAATTATGTAAACTTTTATTCATATTTAGGAGATTGCCACAAGGGAGAACGAGTTGGTAGGGCTTAATACTGGCCCCACCACGGTTAGTGTTTTAATACCAGAACAATCACTTTCGCCCTCTGCGCCTCTGCATCTCTGCTTGTTCATCTGTAATCTGAAATAAGTGTTTTCCCTAACATCCTGCTGAACTCTAAGAGCCCAAGGAGATGAAGTATATGAGGCACTTTACAGAAATATAAAGTGCTATAAAAGTGGAAGAAATTATTTTTTACTCATTCACCAAACTGATATTAGGAACCAATCATGAGCTGGACTCTGAGGACATTGTGAAGAATAAACTAAGCAAGCTTCGCAATTGCCTCAGTGGAGGGGCAGAGGGGGAATAATGAGCTTTCTTTTCAATCACCTCTCCTGACCTTGCAACTGCAGGAGAAAAAGAGGTATTGAAAGGGCCTTGCAGTGGAGTCACTGGCTCCCAATCCCTGTACTCAGTGGATGGCCTTGGAGGAGTGATTTAAAACCTCTGTGACCCCATTTTTATTCATAATATGGAGATAAGTTGGGGCTAAGATTCAGCAGTACTAGTTGGTGAAACATTGAAAGAATTCTGTCTTAGTTGGTAAGTTACCGCCATTGAAGTGTTCTCCATTCTTAGCATATGGGCCACAACCTGTCCTGGAGATTTCCGCAGGCCAGAAAGCAATGCCTGACGCAGGTAGTAGATCTGCCCTGCTCCGGAGCATCTTCAAGACAGTTTTTGGTTGACTCATGGCTATGTTACATTTACTGTTAAATATTTTGACCAGAATGTGAATATCACTTGCCTACATGATTTTTATGAGGAATCCATAATGATCTCCATAAACAAATGTCCTGGTGTGTGCTCAGGACAGTTTAGTTTCCTTCTAGGTAAAAACCAGTTTCTTAGTGATGGCGGGTGGGCAGAGGTGGGCTGAAAGGAAAGAAAGGTGAAGAGCCGATTGAGAATCAGCAGAAGAGTGAGGCGTGAGTGAGTGAGGAGGCTGCTCCTCTGTGGACCTGGGATGCTGCCTAGCAAGTGCCTTCTTGGAGGCCAGAGAGAAAGCAGAGTTCTGGGCTTGTCCAAGGGCTTGTAGTTCTTCGAATGGAGCACAAAGTGTTATTGTTACATAGTAACAGCTCTGGCCCACATTGCTAATTTATTCCATTCCAATTCTAATCGCCTGTTCATTGGGGAGACAAAAGTCTGAGCAGTTTCTCTTGCACGCCCTGCAACCTGCTACTGGGAGAATGGCTTCCTTGTTTTGCTGGGACTCTTCTCACGTTTGCACTTTCTTGGCAAACCTGCCAAGAGAGGTATCAGAGTCACTGGGCACACCCCGAACATTGATATGTTTGGAATTTAATCAAATGTCCCTCAAAATGGCACTCTTTACCTTACCCCTGGAAGCACCCACTTTAAAAATATTTAAAAGCTATCAAAATACAAATTATTAGACTCTGCCCTTCAAAATGAGCTTTTTAGGATTTATGTATTTTGATATACGCTTCACTCTTCCTAAGAAATGAGGTCAGGCATTTCCCCAATTCTGACGATTCAGTGCAGTGAGTAGTAAGAAGATGGCTGGGGTCCAGTCCTATTTTTCAATGAGCCTCCTTTGCCTTGTTCTGTGGCGCCTCTTTGCCTGCAGGAGGGGCCTGGAATAGCCTCTCCCAGCCATCTCAGGTGGCCTGGTCTTAATGCCTGGAATGACCAACTTCAGAATTTCAACTGTGGCTTTGAGGTCTAGCTAGGAGCAGCCCTCAGCCCGAAAGTCAAGGCACACAGAACCTGGAGGGTGCAGGGTGCAGAAGGAGAGAGAGAGAGAGAGAGAGAGGAGGGAGGGAGGGAGGGAGGGAGGGAGGGAGGGAGGTAGGGAGGTAGTGTGGGATAAATATATGAAGAGTATAATTAATAGCTGACTCGAAACAGGAATTATATCAGGTGAAAAAAACAAGGAGCTGA
>CAUYON010068817.1:0-51314 GCA_963573935.1 Arctocebus calabarensis
AACTGCAAAACAAACAAAAAAATAGCCGGGCGCTGTGGCGGGCGCCTGTAGTCCCAGCTACTCGGGAGGCTGAGGCAAGAGAATTGCTTGAGCCCAAGAGCTGGAGGTTGCTGTGAGCAGTGTGACGCCACGGCACTCTACCCAGGGGGATAAAGTGAGACTCTGTCTCTACAAAAAATAAATAAATAAATAAATAAATAAAAACTTCAACTGTGGTTGATAAAACTTCCTTATTTCAAAATAACAAAACAAAACAAAAAATAGCTGAAAAATTAGTTCCAAAACTCACTTGGGTGATTTGAGGTCACGATGAATAATCTTATGGAGGTGCAAATAATTCATTCCACTTGCAATTCCTGTGGACCAATCTACTAGCAATCGAGGTGTGATCTTCCTGCCAGCTCTCAAGACCTCGTAGAGCTGTCCGTGGGCACAGTATTCCATGATGATACAATAACATGGGGCCTGAGTACAAACACCCCTTCCAAGAAAACACAAACATGTACATAAATACACACATACATGTATACATATTCATATTTTAAGAATGTTGAATACATTTAATAAAAACCAATTCTATAGCTCAATTGTTCCTAAAATGTACATAAACAACAGTTCCTGATTCTTAACATTAAAACCTCTCTAGTTTACAGATTTCTTAACCACACAATTTTTGTTCCCTCCAGCTATCTATATGTAGTGCTGTCTGCATTTGGTGACTTTTCTGGAGGACTGTTCCTTTCTAGAACAAAGAACATCCTTTCCTGAGGTTTGTATAGGCTGGATAATGTGTTGTTTTAGATCATTAAAAATAATTTAATCCTCCTTTTAGACTTCGAGAGTAGTGTACAGAAAGAGAATTCAAACAAAATATTGGCATTTTTAATGTTATTTGTTGAATTTTAAATTATTCAAATTTAACTAACTGTACTGAGGACCAAAACAAAGAGTCAATTTGCTGTCTTACAGAGTCTTCATTTTTGTTTTTCTTTGAGACAGAGTCTCACTCCATCGCCCTGGGTAGAGTGCCATAGCATCATGGTAGCTCACAGCAATCTCAAACTCAAGGGTTTAAGTGATCCTCTGACCTCAGCCTCCCAAGGCGTAGCTGGGAGTACAGGCATGTGCCACCCTGCCTGGCTATTGTTTCTACTTTTGGTAGAGATGGGGTCTCACTTTTCCTCAGGCTGATCTTGAACTCCTAAGCTCAAGAGTTCTCTAATCTTACGTGCTAGGATTATATGCGTAAGCCACCACGCCCGGCCTTACATAGTCTTTGAAAAACATTTCTGTTTAGAATAAAAATAATGTTACACAACATATTATACAGAGGGTGCCAAAAATGTATATACATTTTAAGAAAAGAAAAAACTGTATTAAAATTGTAATGTTCAAGTCACATTTGACTTTTGCAATTACTAGAGGAGCTCAAACATGACTTGCATTCATCTTTTGTTATTGGTATATACTGAATATTACAATTTTAATATAGTTTTTTCCTTTCTTAAAATGTGTATATATATATTTTTAGGCACGTTCTCCATATCCATGTAACCTATATTTTCATCAACTCCTACATTTTCCATGAAGCATTTACTGATTATTCCACTCTAAAAAGATCTTTCTTTTCTCTAGATTCCTTTTGATATATAGCAGCCATCATTTTTTATTTTTTAGAGATAGGATCTTGCTTTGTATTCCATGCTGGAGTGCAGTGGCATGATCACAGCTCACTGCAACCTCGAACTCTTGGGCTCAACTCGAACTCCTGGGCTCAAGTGATTCTCCCACCTCAGTTTTGGGAGTAGATAGGACTATGGGCAGGTGTCACCATGCCTGGTTAGTTTTTTTTGTTTGTTTCTCATTTTGTTTTGTTTTTTTTTTCCTACGGAGAAAGGATCTACTTTTTTTTTTTTTCTATAGAGAAGGGATCTATCTTGTTATGTTCCCCAGGTTGATCTAGTTTTTACATGCAATTTTTCTCTCTTCATACAGGTACAGGTTCATTGAAGGGCAAGGTCTTCAAGTTCTTTTCTCTCTGTCACAAAGTCTAGAGATTGATAGCAAGTCCTTGACAAATGCTTCTTAACTTCACCTCAATGTTTTTGGTTGAAAAAAGACTTCACAATAACACATGCAGAGGCATGGCGTAGGAGGAAGGGTATCAACATGAGAGAACATCTCCTAGTTTTCAGACATATTTTCATGTTTTTTGATCTGCCCCAAACCATTGTAAGATAGATACTACCTTTTCCCTTCTTGCAGGTAAGGCTCAGAGTGAGAAAGTCACTTGTCTTCATCACAACTAGATCATATAGCTAAGAAGTGACAGAGCTGGAATTCAAGGTCAGCCTGTCTAACTTCAGTGCCCCTCCCACTCACTACACTATACTGTTCTTTTTTAGCTATCCCCCCAAGTCTCAAAAGTCAGAACCTTTTAGCTTTTTAACTTAATAAGCATATTCGGGATTCCTATGTCAACATCATTATTTCATGAAAGAGGGAATGACCACAATAACTCTTTTTCACAGTTTTGTTCTGAGGATGAGAGACGAAAAATTACCATACACAATTCTCTGTGTTACATTTCTTATGGGTATATATGTCTTCTTTTGAAATTTTTTAGAAATGTTAATAGAGTACTCAGTTTTATTTTAATTTTAATCTTTTTTTTTTTTTTTTTTTACAGTTTTTGGCCAGGGCTGGATTTGAACCTGCCACCTCCGGCACGTGGGGCTGGCGCCCTCTCCTTGAGCCACAGGCACCACCCAACAGAGTACTCAGTTAAAGGCTTTAGCCAGCTACCAGCGCTCATGCCCTTTGCTTAAGCTTCTGTAAGTGATGGAGGAATACAGAGGCCATGGCTAGAGATGTGGAACATGTGAAGATCTTATAACAATAGCAGGTTATGAAGAATAATTAGTCTTCATTTTTCCCTGCCTTGGAGTGGCTGTCAAATGCTACAAAGCTATTTCTATTATTCTCCTACCATCTTGATTTTTAATGAAAAATTTTTTCAAGTTTCTGTGATTTGACTTTTAGGAAAGTTTGGTGAAGTACAAGTGTACAGTAATTACAGACAAATGATTTAATTGTCATTACAAAGAAATAATAAATAGTGCTGGAATAATGTAATATGTATAAGAATGTCAAGATAAATATTTGTTTGAAGGTACTCAGTATCCTATTCAACTTTGTTTTTAACTTGCTACATACACAGGGATGGGCTGAACAGGGATGTGTTATGCACTTTGCAGTTTTTGACTTACTAATAAGAAGCAATCATTCCATCAGCCCTGTTCTATGACAAGGCTTCTTAGTAACTATAAATAACAGTCCTATAATCACTTCTAATTGCTACCTTTTCCTTCTTTGGCACTGAATTCCATTAGGAATAAGTCGGGAGGGGTTTCTTAAAAAATTCATAAAAAAACTGGATGAAAAAAAGAACATAGTATACTTCTCCTTCTGTACATGGTTTTCCTAACCTCCAAAGAAGCTGTAAGCACACAATCAGGATCCAGAGAGACATGTTAAAAATCGATTCCTGCCCACACATCTTCCAGACGGTCCTGAACGTGATTCATTGGCCAAGCAGCACATGGCACAGATGGCTGCAAACATAACACTGCACAATGCCCCAGAACATGTTGTAAAGAGCCAGGGACACAGTCTCACTATTGTTTTCCATGTAGAGGTAAAGACTATTCAAGTATCTTTAGCCACAAGAGTTGGGCATTAACATGGCAATACAAGCCCAACAATGCTAAAAATGGCATGCACAGCTATGAAGGTCACAAGGGTGAGATGGGAAAGACTGAGAAGTAAAAGGAAGATGCCAAAGAAAGGAAGTAAACAAAGCTTCTCATACCTCCAATCCTCTCAGGACACATTTCTACTTTTAGATACCCAGGGTATCCTACTAGAAAGCCCTGGTACCTGGGACACACAGTCTAGTTCACCTCAGGAAGCCAAAAAGCCATACTGATCTACAGAACATTCTGTGTCTCAAACATAATGGTCTAGTGATCTAAGTTTAAAAGTTTCTGACTCTTCCTTCCATTTAGGTGGATGTAGCATCCTGGAAGTGAAGATTGTTTCAGTGAAGTAAATGAGGGAAAGAAGGGGGTCTCTGTTAGTATCTCTGCTTAAAATAATCCCCCTATTGTCTTCTGAAATTTGTTATCTTTGGAAAGATGACCTGTCTCTATAGTGTCTCATTTTTGGCACATATCTTCCTGGCCCTATTGGCTAGAAAGATGGAGTAACGGCAGTGACTGAAGCTCCCTTTCTCCCACGTCCTCCGCACGAATGCCCCCCTTTCAAGAAGAAATGAATCCAAATGCTTCTTTTAGCGTCTTAGTATCCCAGTTGAACCCTTCTCTTCTTTTCATATACCTTTCCCTTTCCATAAGGGTCTTATTTAGGAATCAAAACATAACTTCAGTACTCATTTGAATCCATTCTATCAAACCTGTACCCAAGCTTTCTCTTCCTTACTTTGGGGATGTGATTCTAATTAAGAGTTATCACATGTAAATTATGGTACATGTATACCATGGAATGCTATGCAGCATTAAAAAAAGATGGAGACTTTACCTCTTTTATGTTTACATGGATGGAGCTGGAAAATATTCTTCTTAGTAAAGTATCTCAGGAATGGAAAAAAAAAATCCAATGTACTCAGTACTACTAAGAAACCAATTTATAATCACTCACACTTTCATATAAAGATGAATCACAAGTATAGCCCAGGATGAAGGAAGGAAGGAGAGGGGGATGGTTCGATAGAGGAACGATTAATAGTGGGACTACATCTATGGAGCATATTGCAAGGGTACAAGTCAAGTCTATCAAGTATAGAACACAAATGTCTTAACACTGTGGTTAAGTAAATGAGGTAAAAGCTTTGCAAATTAGGAGGATTTAAGCACTCCAATTTGTACAAATAATTAACACATTGAATCCCACCAGGGCAGAAATGTATTCATGATCTATGTATATATGACTTAATAAAAAAAAGTTATCACATGATATTTCTAGCTTTATAATGAGAGTTTTATCAAGGAAAGACCTTTCTTGAGCCTGAGAGAAGTTCCTCCTTAGTCTAGGCAAGAGGGATTTGTAAGTTGCTCGACTTTTAGCTGCAGCCTCATTGGTTTTACTATTTTTCAGGAATAAAAAATATAGATCAAATATAGCAAGAAGTTCTAGTTTCTAAACTTTCATCCTACCTAAATGCTACCTTTCCTGTTCTTCACCCTCCCTCCTCTAAAGCCACTTACCATTCATGCGCTCAAGCCCAGGGCAGCCTATAAAGGCTAGCAAAGGATAGAATCTCAATCGAAAGGTTATGGCAGGAGAGATTTCATAATTTAGAGCTCAGCACTTCCAAGTTTGGTGACTTCCACAATTTTACCTTTGATCCTCTTCCTTCTGTTATGGACCCCATACAATATTACAAAAAGATAGACTAAAAAGATAATGATCATATACTCTTGAAGGTAACCACTTCATCAAATGAATATAACTCTACTATTAGATTTAGAAAGCTGAGTGTTTGGCATTACTTTCAAGGAGATCTAGCATAACCTGGGCTTATATTCCAAAGGTATCCATTACTACAAGTTAATTTTTAAGAAGGAAGGCTAATAGAAACTAATAAAAAATACATAGGAACTGACTATTCCTTGATGGTTTTAGATGTTAACTTTGTCTTCTTAACTGAATTTCACATTATATTGAAATATTCACATTATATTGAAGCAACCTCTGTCATCCATAGACAAACAAGGTTGATGTAGTAGCTCTGACTGCTTGTGGGAATCCTCTTCCTTCCCTGCCCCAAGTGTATCCCCCTCCAAGCAGCAAAATGAGATGCTTAAGGGCATGACTCAAATTCAGTAGTTCTTCAGTATCCTCCAAAAGCATCTAGCATAGTGCTAATAAGTCTATAGAATGTTTCTGAAATGTCTCTCTCAAAGCAGGAATTTATGTATATATTGTGGGGGTGGTAAAATATCTCTACTTCTTAAAAAAAAATGCCTTGACCTACTTGAATGCGATGATGTTAGGGTGCTTCAACTTCCTCAAATGCTTGATATCCGTCTCATTCTGTTCTCTCACTTTCTTGATGGCCACCTCTTCTGCTCGGAATTTGCCCAAGAAGACAGCTCCTTGGGCTCCACTACCCAGCCACTGCAGCTCTGAGATCTCCTCAAATGGCACTTCCCAAGTATCTAGGCACACAAGCAAGAAATAAGCTTGAAGAGATCTTGGAATTTGCTCAAGGACCTGTCTGAAGTACCAACTTCACCATCATCCAGAATGACCTCTACCCTCTGTCTCCCACCAAAAGATAAAACCTTTCTGTGCACCTTGGTACTATAGATCAAATATTCATACACATAGGTTATGTAGATGTTTAACCACTGCAGTCAAATGGATCAGATATCTCCAAAATTCTGTCCTCTAAAACATATCCTGACACACCTGTAGCTCTATGTCCTTACCTTAAGCTTGCATGTTCAACGCACCTATCTGCCTCTTCCCCATCACCTGTAATAGGCATTGTTTTGTTTCTCTTTGAATGTCTATTGCAGATGCTCAATGGGTCCTTGCTGAATGAAGTTTTAACGATATTCTCCTTGGAACCTAATTATGTATATATAACACATTAGTATTTACCATTTATAGAGTACTTACTATATACTAGACACTAGCTATTGCTTTGCATATATGATATGTTTGATCCTCACAACAATCCTACAAGTCTGGCCTCATTATAGTTATTCAAAGAAGAACAAACTAGGGTTTGTTTATAGGGTTGTTAAATAAATTATTCAAAATCATACAGTTGGTAAGTGGCAGAACTGAGCCCAGAACCCCAGAACTGGCAGATTCCAAGAAAAGTGCTTTCTCCACTATATCACATTGCCTCTCATGAGGTAACTAGAGGGCTATTAGTCAATAGCCATGATATGTTTACTTGTATAGCTGCATTATTTTCAATTTTCTCTTTTTCCTCAGAGTTTGGTGTTTTGGGCACCAAAAATTTAACAGGGGTCATTTCTAGGTGGTGACATAATTAGTGATTCATATTATGTTTCTTTATCCTTTTCTGTATTAAAACATTTTTTAACCATAACTCTGCATCACTTTTATAATAAAATGCTATTTAACATAAAGCACTTTAATAATTTGATCAATATTTGCTTTAACCTCACAAAACTTTTAAAAAAGGACCATCGATCCCTCTCTTTGCCCCCTTTCTTACTAGGGCATCATCAAAGAGCTACGAGCCCTACAGAGAGAGAAGGAGGAGAATGACAATGTTAACGGCTATGATAGATTCTCTTCAGATTGCTAAAAGGCCACTGTCTGCAGAACATGGAACAAAGTGTGTTGAGTTAGCTTTGAAGATAATCTGTTCTTGAAAGCAGATAACTCACTGTCTACTACACTGATGAAGCAAGAGCGGAAAGAATTCATCAGTATCTATAAAGTGAGCTGCATTTCCCTCTTCTCTGATTTCCTCTACTTTAAGAGACAAGAAATTCTTCAGATTCTTAATAAAATGCATTTCTCATCACAGTGGCTAAAGCTTGATCTTCAAAATCAACTATGTACGGCGGTGTCTGTGGCTCATCGAGCAGGATGCTGGCCCCATATACCGAAGGTGGTGGGTTCAAACCCGGCCTCGATGAACTGCAGAACAGAAAAATAGCTGGGCATTGTGGCAGGTGCCTGTAGTCCCAGCTACTTGGGAGGCTGAGGCAAGAGAATCGCCTAAGCCCAGGAGTTGGAGGTTGCTGTGAGCTGTGTGACACCATGGCACTCTACCGAGGGCAATAAAGTGAGACTCTGTCTCTACAAAAAAAAAAAAAAAAATCAACTATGTAGAGCAGAAAAAAATTCTAGTGAGAGTGGTTTGTAGCAAGGGCATTCAGTCCATTCTCCTGATATGATTGTATTAAAGGTTTCTACTCTACTGAAGTGGAATAAGAATAAATCTCTCTAAAATACAAATAGTTCACAATACAAAATCACTAATGGACCAAATGATATCATGGGAGATTTGGAAGGAAACAGCAAGTTAAAGCCCACTATTTCATTTACTTATTAATTTTTTAGAGATGGGTCTCACTCTGTTGTCCATGCTGGAATACAGTGGCATGATCATAGTCCACTGCAGCCTGGAACTTGTGGGCTCAAGTGACCCTCCTGTTTCAGCCTGCTGAGGAGCTGGGACTACAGGCATGCACCATTACACCTGGCTAATTATTTTCACTTTTTTAGAGACAGAGTCTTGTTTTGTTGCCCAGGCTGGTCTTGAACTTCTGGCCTTAAGCAATCCTCCCACTTCAGCCTACTGAGTCACTGGGATTATAGGTGTGAATCCACCACACTTGGCAGCCTTTACTATTTTAAATATCTGCAGGGCTTCTAGGACATATTAAGTGGCTCATGGAATCTCACTTTCATCCCCACTTATTCATACAGCACACATGATACACGGATATTGATGGCATATTATAAGACAATTTTCCTCATTAGGGGTCCAGTGAAGAATTTAAATCAATGTCATTTAGACAATTCTAGGGGCTGAATAAAGTATTGTTACTGGATTCTGGGGCAAGCACATAACTGGTCAATGTATTTTTGAGCAACTTTATACAAGCCCAAATTACCCTAATTTTTAATAAAATAGTCACTAAAATTAGACCAATGTTTAGATGTCTTTTTTCCTTATTTACTTACTCTATATTTACTATTAAACATTAGAAATTAAAAAAGAAAAATCAGAAAAACATTTTATCTGAAATCCCATCCCATATGCTCTGTCATCTTCCTCTTAGTTTCTGTTCATGTTTATAGCTATGTAAAAGCTGTATGTGATGTATAATTTTTCCTACTTTTTTCATGGATCATTTACGAAATTATAGTTTTTACTATAAGTTTTAGTATTCATATTTAATGCACACTTTTACCTTTTGTACTTAAGTGTTTCCAGCTTTTTGTCTTGCTAACTTAAATTTGATACTTTTTCTTATTTATATTATTTCTGCACATATAATTCCTGGGCTAAGAGTAGAAACTGTTTCCTGGCTATTGGACACATACATTATAAATTACTACTCAAAGGATTTTGCTGGTTTTTGCTGATAGTGGCAACGTGTGAATGTATTAGTTTTACCATAACCGTAACGACAGTAAGAATTACCATTTAATGCTTAATTCCAATACCCACCATGATCCCTAGGACAGAGAAAAGCCATAGGCCCACTCACTTTAAGGCAGAAGTTCTCCCTTGTTTACTCAGACATGGCTATTACAATACTTGCTTTGGCAATAAAAGATTTTAATAACTCATACTATCATGCTAGATCTTCCCTATCAACATAGTAAAGGGCAAATGAGGGCATCCTTAACATTTAAAAACATCTAGTGAAATTTCCTTCTAGTATCAAATGTAGGGACACATCTGTTTCATGTGTTATCCTTTGCTTGACTACAATGCAGGATTAAGGATTAGCTCCCTGATCCCACCAACTACAAGGAAAACACCACACTTAGTTTCTGGCTAACAAATCTCTTTTATGGCCCACAGCAACACCAGTGCTCGGCAGGATATCCTGCAATCTGCTGAAGAATTAGGCACCTGCTAAACCCTCATAAGAATCTTAAGCTGATCAGGCCTGTTTCTTATTTATTTCTGAAATAAGTCTTTCTGAAAGTAACATAATCAACTGGAACACAAATACTAGTTTGTAGAACAATAAAAAATTTTAACGGCTCCTTTTAACAGACATGCAAAATATGTCTAATGCCCCTGTTTATGAGTCTGAACTTCAATGGTGCATTTGAATCCTGAGATCTCCAAATTATCACCAGAATAAGTATAAGAAAAGTGAAGATCCTGAAATCCAAAATTAGTTTATTAGTAGGTTTTGTGTATAAGCAGAGAATGGGAAACTAATAAAATAATAGGAAAAAATAATAAAATAAGAATGGTTATCTCTGGATTGTGAGATGAAAAGTGATTTTTTATTTTCTTCTTTGTTATTGTCTAACATAGGAATCTCCAACATTTGTATGAAAAGGACAACATTAATTTCCTGTAAGCCTTGCAATCATGAAGGAGAAGGAAGTAGAATGTGATAGGTGTTGGAGTATGTCTGAAAGAGACAGGTAGATACACACACATAAAACCAGGGACTGACAAAGAATTTCTGCATGGGGCAGGAATGGAGGATGTGGTTGGCAGATCCTGAAAAGTACCAGTAACTCCCAATACATATATGGACAACAGGAGAAGTCAGTATTTGGTTTAAGAGAACATATTTCAGAGATAGAAACAATGGAATACATGAGAAAAATAGTTAATGGTATCCAATGTCTACTAGAAAATCTGTCAGACTTTTAGAGAAGGGTCAGAGTCTAAAATTCAATTATAAAATAAATAAAACAGAATTTCACTTTTTTTTTTTTTGAGACTCTGTCTCATTCTATCATCCTGGGTAGAGCGCTGTGGCATCATAGCTCACAGCAACTAAACTTCTGGGCTTAAGAGATCCTCTTGCATCAGCCTCCTAAATAGCTAGGACAACAGGCATCTACCATAATGTCCAGCTAGTGAGAATTTTGCTCTTTACACTTTTCTTTCTTTATTTTTTTTTAGAGACAGGGTCTAGCTCTGTTGCCTAGGCTGGAGTAGAGTGACCTGATCACAGTTCACTGCCACCGTGAACTCCTGGGATCAAGTGATTCTTCTGTTTCAGCCTCCTAAGTAGCTCAGACTACAGGTTTGCAACATGACACTTCACTAATTTATATCTTGCAGAGATGGGACTCTAGCTATGCTGTTTAGGGTGATCTTAAACTCCTGGCCTCAAGCAATCCTCCCTTCTTGGCCTCCCAAAATGCTAGGATGACATGCATTAGACACCTTGCCCAGCCAAATATCACTTTTGGTCGATTTTCTTTTTCCTTTCCAGAATTCCTTGATGAGAAAACTCACAAAAATGTCATTTATATAAGGCTCCATGATATGTTCCAAAAACCTGAAAACAATAAATCTTTTGAATCCAATTACTCCTCTTCTAGAAATTTTTCCTAAGGACTAGCCAAATGTGTACAAAAATAAAGTAATAGATAAATGTTCATGGGAGTGTGGCTTATCACTACAACTGCAAACAAATGAAGTGTTGAGCAATAGGATATTGCTTAAACAAATATTGGCATATTCACATAATTTAATATTAAAATGATGCTGAAGAGTTATATTTTAAAATATCAATAATATTCACAATAGAAAGGGAAAAATGTTACAAAATGGTGTGACTCCATTTTCTTTTAAAGTATACATACACATAAGTAGGCTAACATAATATATACTAAAAACATTAATGAGGCTCGACGCCTGTGGTTCTACGGGCTAACCCGCCACGTACACCTGAGCTGGCGGGTTCGAATCCAAGCCGGGCCCACCAAACAACAATGACGGCTGCAACCAAAAAAATGGCCGGGCATTGTGGTGGGCACCTGTAGTCCTAGCTACGTGGGAGGCAGAGGCAAGAGACTCACTTGAACCCAGGAATTGGAGATTCCTGTGAGCTGTGCTGCCACAGCACTCTATCCAGGGTGACAGCTTGAGGCTCTGTCTCAAAAAAAAAAACAAACCAAAAAACATTAATGATATTATTCTCAGTAGACTGAGGATCACAGATTGTTAAAAAATGTTTTTGGAACTTACCTGTATTTATACATATACAGTAGAACCTCCATAGTTGACCTCCTCCCTACATTGACCATCTCCTTCAGTTGACCTAATTTACACAGACCAGACATGCACCACATGTATGTATCAGTACAGCAGGCCTAGTTCCTCATGTTGACCACTTCTGTATGATGGCCAGTTTGTTACAGTTCCTTGGGTGGTCAGCTTACAGAGGTTCTATCGTATTACTTTTGTTATATAAAAAATGTTCTTTTAAAGAACATAAATAAGGTGATAAAGACCACGAGGACTTCAAAAGCATATCACCTGAATTGGAATATATGAATACATATGTTATACCATGAAAAGTAAGTTAAAAACTTACTAGATCTAGAAATAATAATGCTTTTCAAGATTAGTTATTTTATTTGTTCTGCAAAATGTAAGCTTTCTATACCTTGACTGTAAGAAAATAATTCCTTTTTACTATAACCTCAGGTAGTCCTGCAATCTACAGTGGCATTACCATGTGGCCAATAGGCTTTATGAATGTATAGGCTATTAGTAAAAACATTTTAAACATGCAAACGCTACATGATTTATTTATAAATTATATATCTGCATAGCTATATTACAATGTCAAATATATCTGGAAATATATGAAAATAAATACTTAAATGATGAGATACAATAAATAAGAGCTTTAATGTTTTCTTCTTACAACATCATGGATTTTCTTGCGTATACTCTAGTTTGGACACCACTGAACTGGATGACCATAAAAGATGGGCTTTGACTTAAAAAGACCCACCAAATGTGAATCTATTCCATTGAGAAGACCTGCAGGAAACTGAAGTGGGGTTTTCATCTAGCACTTGATCTTTAATATACCCATAGGCCAAAGGTTATCCAGTTCATGGTGGTGATGGTGGTGGTAATGGTGTGTTTACACAAGGGATATCTTCCAAGTCCATACTTCAGCTTACCTTGCTGCTGCAATTTGTAATCAGTGGAATATGCCTTGCCAATGATATTCCATACAGGTCTTAAGCATCCAAAGAGTCCTTCAAGAAAACCACCACTGCCACCACCCGACCGGCTGAACTGAATCTTGATGTCCTCAGTTCCACTCATGTTCTCTCCATCCATGGTGTTGTTGTTTCCCTGAGACACAGCCATCTCTGATTCATCTTGCTCCCTTAGCTGAAGAACAGTGTTCTCAAACTGGTCCCTGGAATCCTCACTCATGCTTGTCAGCACCGTGGTGGTGATGGGGCTGTTTGTGCTCTCGACTAGCTCTGTTTGTCCCACCACCTTTTCTTGGTGGTCCTCATGGAGCTTGGGTGAAGGGTGGTTCCCCATAGCTGTGAGTTCATCTTGTGGTCCATTGAAAGCTCTGTTTTCACTCAAGGGTAAGTGTGGAGAAGGGGAGGAGCTCAGGTGCTCCTGAGGGTTGGCCATCGTGCCATGAGTGTGACCAAGGTCCTGAGATGACACTCAGAGGATCATTAGAAGGGAGTTCTGATGCAAGAGAGGGCTCCAAAACCTGAGGGGAACAGGAGGAAGACATGAGATCACCCTTACTTTAGTATCTATTATTCCTTTCCATTTAATATTAAAACAATGGGGATTGGTGAAACTGTGGTTTATTCCACATGATGGAAATGTGTGTAGTAATGAAAAATTATGCCAAAAATTCTTGAGATTCAAAGTATGTTTTATTGTACTACACTAAATCTGAGGCAACATAACTAAACCCCAGCTCTTTAAACTTGTTCTTTCCTTCTGATCTGTTTATCAGGACCATTTTTGGGGGTGCTGTATAACCTCCACAAATAAAGATTTGTTCTAGATTGGCCAGATCATGAACAATCTTAAATTTATTTGAAGTATGTTCTTACTCAAATTTACTTTCTTTGTAAAGACCTATATAATAGTCCTTCCTTCACTTTGTATTAAGCATCTAGAATGTGCTGGAGGCCAGGTTATAAAGGTGACTTTACTCTGCAGAGAGGGCAAAAGATAGGCCAACAAAGATTGATAGTACAATGCTTATCATGAGCCAATTAAGTGCTCTGAAAGTACAGAAGATGGAGGAATAGTTTCAGGGAAAGGTGCTCAAAGGTGGTAACTTTCAATCCATTTGAAGGAAGTGTAGGCATTCATCAGGCAAGCAGGAAAGACGCAAGTGAAAGAAAAGGGAGAAGGTATTACAGGTGTGGGGACAGGCATGAATGAGGACATGGAGGCTTGAAAAACTATGGAATAGATGAGAAGTGCAAAGTGGCCAGAAAACAGGCTATATGTAAGTGCATAGAGAAAGACATAAATGGACAGACAGGAGCTATATTTTAAGAAGCTTCAGATGCTAGGCTAAGGTAATGGGGAGCCATAGTCTTTTATATCGGGGGTTATAGAGAAAAATAGACCCTCCTTTCACTGAGACCCAAACATTAAGCCCTTTCCCCCAACATTTCCCTATCCTATGAATAGCTTGTGTTAGTGAACCAATGAAAATATCCTATCCTCTGAACTCTCCTTCATTTATTCAAACATTTATGGAGCTTCTAGTACATATCATGCAATGTGTTAACTAATGAATGGTACATAGGTTCTTACCCTTTAGGAATTTACAATCTGGAGGGAAAGACCAGTAGCTTATAGTCCTATGGTTAGATACGCACAAAGATAAATTTACAAGGTACAAAGAGAGCACAGAAAAATAAACAGGCTCAGCACCCATAGCTCAGTGAGTAGGGAACCGGCCACATACACTGAAGCTGGTGGGTTCAAGCCTGGCCTGGGCCTGCTAAAACAACAATGACAACTACAACCAAAAAAAAAAAAGTAGCCGGGGGTTGTGATGGGCACCTGTAGTCCTTGGGAGGCAGAAGCAAGAGAATCGCTTAAGCCCAAGAGTTGGAGGTTACTGTGAGCTGTGATACCATAGCACTCTACTGAGGGCAAAATAGTGAGACTCTGTCATAAAAAAAAAAAAGAAAGAAAGAAAGAAAGAAAAGTGAACATTAAATATGTCTACAAATGTCAGAGAAAAAGTTTGGTTTGATTTGAGTTGTGTATGATGAATTCATGGTCAGTAGGAAGGAAGATGAGGCATTCCAGGCTGTACTGGGGAGCAGGAGGAGATAACTCTTAGAAAAGGCAGGCAAAGGTCAGATTATGGTAAACCCTTTGGATTTTAATCTCAGGACAACACAGAGCCATTAAGGAATTTTAAGGAAAGGAGTGTAAATTAAAATCACATCTGTGGAAGCAGAGGTTGGACTAAAAGGAAAAGACTGGAGGTCCAGTTAGGAGGTGGAGTTCAAGTAAGAAATGATGAGGGCCTAAATGAAGGCAGTAGCAATGGCATTGAAGAGGATGGGGTGAATTTAAGAGGTGGAACTGGTAAGATCTAGTAATTGATTAGATATGAGGGTGAGTGAGGGAAAGAGAGAAAGGAAGACTTTTCAAATAACTTACTTGAGGCTGGAGGTGGTGGCTGTACCCTAGCGCTCTGGGACACTAGTGTGTGTGGGTTGCTTGAGCTCAGGAGTTCCAGACCAGCCTGAGCAAGATTGAGACCCTGTTTCTACTAAAAATAGAGAAAACTAGCCAGACATTGTGGTGGGTGCCTGTAGTCCTAGCTCCTGGGGAGGCTGAGGCAAGAGGATACGATTTTGAGATTGCTGTGAGCTAGGCTGACACCATGGCACACTACCCAGACTGAGAGTGAGATTGTCTCAAAAACAAACAAATCCAAAAAAACACATAATTTATTTGAAATAATAAATAGATGGGCAATGCTAATAATTGAGATAAGAAATGCCAGAAGAAAAGAAGGTTTGGAAAGAAGATCATTTGTTTTTTTTTTGAGACAGAGACATCAAGCTGTCACCCTGGATAGAGTGCTGTGGCATCACAGCTCACAGCAACCTCCAATTCCTGGGCTCAAGCGAGTCTCCTGCCTCCACCTCCCAAGTAGCTGGGACTACAGGCGCCCCCCACAACGCCCGGCCATTTTTCGGTCATTGTTGTTTGGTGGGCCCGGGCTGGATTCGAACCCACCAGCTCAGGTGTACATGGCTGGCACCTTAGCCCATTGAGCCACAGGCGCCGAGCCGGGAAAGAAGATCATTGATTCAATTATGGAGACTTACAATTTATGGTCAACTGTGTTTTATGCACTGAATTAGGCTTTTATTTATGTTATATTATTCTTAAAAGTTATTCTATAGAAAAGGATTTGAAGAAAGGTAAATATGGGGGGCTCACTGAGCTTGGGCAAAAGTTTCTAAATAATAAAATCAAATTAAAAATATTTTTATCAACTATATTGTGGGAACTGTGTCACATACTATGGTAGGATCTGTGGATATAGAACACTACTATATTACCTTTACTATTTCCAATAATAAATAAAACTAAGTGTTTTAAAATTTACAGAGGCCTGTTTATACAATTAGCAATGTACTGGCAAATCAGTTCTCCTCAAAAAACAACCTGATTTATAGTGTCTGCTCACTTCCCTGGCATAAATACTCCCACCATAGCAGATTTCAAGCTAATAAAAGTACAATAACCTGCTTCCAAGGTTTCTAAATATTTGACAATTAGCTCTTATGAACTGGTGTATAAGCCAGCTCGAGTCCCATAATCCTTGTTATTCCCAGATATTGAGTAAGAAATAGAGCAGGAATTAAAATCTACCTCAAAGTTCAGATTCCCCCAATTCTTTGCCTTTTTTTACAACATGATGGAACATTTTATGATAACCTCTCACTTTCTTAGAGTCCTTTACACGTTAAAAAATGCTGTTATCTGGGTGGCGCCTGTGGCTCAGTGAGTAGGGTGCTGGCCTCATATACAGAGGGTGGCAGGTTCAAACCTGGCCCTGGCCAAACTGCAACAAAAAAATAGCTGGGCGTTGTGGCGGGTGCCTGTGGTCCCAGCTACTCAGGGGTGCTGAATCGCCTAGGAGGTTGGAGGTTGCTGTGAGCTGTGATGCCACAGCAGTCTACCAAGGGTGATAAAGTGAGACTCTGTCTCTAAAAAAAAAAAAATTGCTGTTACCTGCGAATATTTGTTATAAACACTTGATCTCCTGTGTAAAGAATCCACAACATGGAATCATTATTCCTTTTTGTGTTTTTTGAGACAGAGTCTCATTTTGTCACCCTCAGTAGAGTGCAGTGGTGTCACAGCTCACAGCAACCTCAAACTCTTGGGCTTAAGCAATTCTCTTGCCTTAGCCTCCCAAGTAGCTGGGACTACAGGCGATTGCCACAATTCCCAGCTATTTTTAGAGATGGTGTCTTGCTCTTGCTCAGGCTGCTCTCAAATTCCTGAGCTCAAGCAATATGCTTGCCTCAGCTTCCCAGAGTGCTAGGATTATAGGCATGAGCCACTGCACCTGGCTGTTATTCCTATTTTATAGAAGAAAATTAGGCCGAGAGAGAGGTATATGCTAAATGTAACAGATCTAGGATTAAATACTAGGCTATTTTTCCCAATCTAGAACTCTCTCCAGTACATTGTGGTTTCTGGAAGACATAATTTCTATCCTTTTAAAGTTCACAAAGTACTTAAGGAGCTACTTACATCAAGGGAATCTCCTCCCACCCTCAGGCCCCCTTGACAATGAACCACATTCTGTTCTGCAGAGCTGTGAGAGGAGGGGGACTTAGCAGGGGCTGAATGAAAGAGGTAGGATTTGAGATGTTCACTTTGAAGGTAAGATGTATGATAGAGGGAAGGAAGTCAGGGAGGAAAAAAAGCATTAGTAGAAGTAGGAAAGCAGAAATGACAAGGCCATGTGTGAAAGGGTTGCTGACCCAGAAATCTAGACCTTGGGAAGCTGCCTGGAAATATAAGATTGGGTGTGGGGGAAGGAAGAAAGAAGAAGAAAAGCTAGAGCCCTTTGTTACAGCAAGAGCAGTTTTCTGAATTGGCCCCCATTCCCCTTCTCCATCCCCCCCTTTTTTGTGTGCTCATCCTAAGCTATGAAGTGACGGATCCCCTCACTTTACTTTCTTGCTGATCACATGCCAGAACCTTGAGCTGCCTCCTGTTGTTGGCCTTTCTGACCTTGCTGTGCCTGATCTCTTTTAAGACTGCTGACTTGATACTATCTGACCTGGCCCCTGCCTCAGCCATGGCTGCCGGAACTCCTGGTTTTCCTATATAGCACAGGGCCTATATTAAGCTACTGGCTCATATCAAATTTGAGAATAATCCAAATACCCAAATGTGTATGTAAATTTCAGCCACGGGCCTATTTGTGCAATTTATTTTTTGAACCGAATTATAGGACTTAATATTATTAATTTCTGGTAAATTTCCATTTTGTCAGTTTTTATCCTGAGTTTCTGCCTGATGACATCATATTGGAATGAGCTCATACACATAACAGCATACACAAAACATAAATGTATTTAAAAAACATTTTTTGTTTTGCAATTTCTTCCTATCCCTAAGGGGTTGAGGATGAGTGTGAAGTGGCCCTGTTCCCACTGGCATAGGAATGAGTCTAATCACAGTCATCACGTGCAGTTTGATACTCAAGAGATCAAGGAAAGGCAGGACATTCAAGGAATACAGTTTGCTTGTTTTACGTGAGAGAATCAAATCTCAGAGAGAGTGCTGACTCACTCGACGTAACAACTAAGCAGTGGCAGAGCTGAGATGCTTCCTCCTTCTTCACCCTAGCTCCTTCCTCTAGTCTGGTTTTCTGTTTATTCAAGGAGAAACACACAGCTATGATGTCATGACCATTGATTCCAAAAACAATAGCAACTCACAGTGCTTTTGTAAATGTACTAAAAATACTCCCAAGGAAGCACAAGCACCCACCTGGAGGTGGTGCTCTGCACCTGTCAACAGAGCAGTGGGTGAGAGCTGTTTGTGATTCAGCACTTCTCTGAGAGTGGGCAGAGGTGAAGTAAAGCTCAAAGTGTATATAAAGATGTGTAGTCACATAGGATTCCCTCTTGAACACCAAGAATGATCGAGTCCAAAGATGTGAACCAACAAAGGCAGGGAAATTGAGAGATACAAGAACAAAGATAAAGAGAAATCATCACCATGACTATATTCAAATATGATCAGAGCTAACACTACATTTAAGAATAGTGTAGGAGGATAAAAACAGTTGAATTTTACCTGTGTTTGTAATTACACCCACACGCTGCCACTGGATAGTGAAGAAGCTGATTAGCGGGAACTGAGGGAACACAAGTGACCCCACTCTCTTTTGCTAGCACAGTTCCTTCCCCTTGTCCAAATCTGACTCAGCTATGCTCATAGGAACTGTTTGCTTCTTTTAATTTGTGAGCAATCAAAGCTAGTATTTATTAGAGGGGGAGGAAGGGAAATGAGACAAGATTTTTCTGAACATTGAGAGTCAAAAGGAAAAAAAAGAATGTCAGAGCAGTAAGGGCAGGATTTGAGTGTCACCCTTATTTATCAACTACGGTGAGGTGATGCTGCTCCCTTTGCAACAGGTCTGGAGTCTATAAAGAACACAAAGAGATGCTCCCATGCTTGCCTCCGAGGAACACTTCCCCTACCCTGTGAATTTCTTGGCCTCAAAAGGAGGAAGTGGTTTGTGCAAAATTAGTGGGCAAGAGTTGGAGACAGCAGCAGCTGCGCACTTGGCAGGGAACAGCTAGTTTCTGGAAATTACTTTGGTTTTGGGCCAAGATCCCAGGATGCAGCAAAGAGAGAAAGAAGAATGGAAGAGGCAACATGGCCAGAAGGCCCTTACATTTTTGGATTTTTCTTAGACAATACGATTTTCCCCACTAATCAAGGATACTTTCGTAAGTCAGATTTTGAATTTTATATTATAACTATGAATAAATCTAAGATTTTGGATAATTTAACCCCACAAATAAAGTTTTTAGTATGACTTAACTTGAGTACAGGTTTTAAATTAAGCGTTAATAAGCATTATTACTATGAGATTTATTGATTGATGCTCAGCTTTTCTTAAGCTGTCTTCTTTTTAGTTGGCATTTTTTTTTTTTTGGCGGTTTTTGGCCGGGGTTGGGTTTGAACCTGCCACCTCCAGCATATAGGACTAGCGCCTTACTCCTTTGAGCCACAGGTGCCGCCCTTTAGTTGGCATTTTCTTGCCTATTTT
Source organism: Arctocebus calabarensis (assembly GCA_963573935.1). NCBI lineage: Eukaryota > Metazoa > Chordata > Mammalia > Primates > Lorisidae > Arctocebus > Arctocebus calabarensis. The sequence continues at coordinate 19,863 of CAUYON010068817.1, forward strand.
AAAAACAAATACAGTCAAGCAAGGTGTCTCACACCTATAATCCCAGTACTCGGGAGGTCAAGGTGGGTGGACTGCATGAGCTCACAGGTTTGAGACCTGCCTGAGCCAGAGCAAGACCTCATCTCTAAAAATAGCCAAGCACTGTGGCAGGTGCCTGTAGTCCCAGCTACTTGGGAGGCTGAGGCAAGAGAATCGCTTAAGCCCAGGAGTTTGAGGTTGCTGTGAGCTGTGATGCCACCGCACTCTACTGAGGGTGACATAGTGAGACTCTGTCTCAAAAAAAAGAAAAAATAAAAATAAATACAACATGGCCTTCTTAGCCATCTGGTCATTTCTCTAAAATCCATATAGCAGTCTTGAGAACATAAGAGACTTTATGCTATTAGGAGCGCTAATCCTCCTCTTTTTTTTTTTTTGAGACAGAGCCTCAAGCTGTCACCCTGGATAGAGTGCTGTGGCATCACAGCTAACAGCAACCTCCAATTCCTGGGCTCAAGCGAATCTCTTGCCTCCACCTCCCAAGTAGCTGGGACTACAGGTGCCCACCACAATGCCCGACCATTTTTTGGTTGCAGCCGTCATTGTTGTTTGGCTGGATTCGAACCCACCAACTCAGGTGTACGTGGCTGGCACCTTAGGCCATTGAGCCACAGGCACCGAGCCATCCAATCCCATTTTTAAACTAGGATTACCTTACTTAATCCCATAACATAAAATCATCTTTCTAGGATACAGGTTGTCACCTAGACCTTAATTTGGACTTTGAAAACATTATATTTTTTGAAAGAGGTTACAAAATTATAAGTATGTGATTTCAAATCAAATAAAAAGAATGGCCTACAATCATCTTACCCTTAACTATGAAGTGTCTATTGAAATTCCTGTTTGAAAGGACAAAAATAATCTCAATTAACCAAATCCACATGCCTCATTCCCTTCTGTATAACTTTTCCTTAGACAATTATGCATTCAAAAATATTGATTCAGTGCTTACCATGTAGCTATATTTTTGGTTAAGATGATGAATGCTTAATAAGATTGAAGTATGCTGGAGCCAGCAAAAAATAAAAATTTCAAAAAGGCAAATTTCCATGGTGACAAATTACCTTCTGAATACCAGTACCTATAAATACAACTGTGATTAAAGTTAAAATAAATTTAATAGGTTTTAAAATGAATAAAGATGCTTTACTTTCAGAGTTGTAGTCTATAAATTTATCAAGGAAAAAAATTATGAAGCTTCAAAATTCCTTAAGTCAAAGGCTTTTTGATCAAAAGAATGATTTATCCATAACCATCATAAATGTTTAACAAACAATATATAGTATCACAAGTATTAAAATTCTAGAATACAATCATCATTTTCTTTCCTTTTTTTAGACAGAGCCTCACTTTGTTGCCCAGGCTAGAGTGTCATGGCTTCACAGCAACCTCAAAATCCTGGGTTCAAGAGATCCTTTTGCCTCAACCTCCCAAGTAGCTGAGACTACAAGTGTCCCCCACAATGCCTGGCTAATTTCTCTATTTTTAGTAGAGATAGGGTCTCACTTTTGATCAGGCTGATCTTGAACTCCTGAGCTCAAGGGATCCTCCTACCTTGACCTCCCACAGTGCTAGGATTATCAGCATAAGCCACTGCTGCCAGCCAGAACCAACATTTTTTGACCTAAATACAACTTAGCATATGAAGAATAAAATCAATAACTACATAAATTGACTTAAAATATCTTTAAAAATAAGGTACAGGCATGTATATGCCTTTAATATATAAATATTCATAGGTATAAAATAATTGTATAAACATAATAATAATAATATTGTGAGGGATTAAGAGGGAAGGCACTGGAGGAAGACAGACCCAGATTCAAATTTTTTTTTTTTTTTTTGAGACAGAATCTTATTTTGTTGCCCTCAGCAGACTGCCATGGTGTCATAGCTCACTGCAACCTCTAACTCCTGGGCTTAGGCGATTCTCTTGCCTCAGCCTCCCAAGTAGCTGGGACTACAGGCGCCCAGCACAGCACCCCACTATTTTCTTGTTGCAGTTGTCATTGTTGTTTAGTTGGCCTGGGCAGAGCTCAAACCCATCAGCCTCAGGGCATGTGGCTGGCTCTGTAACCACTGTGCTACAGGCACCAAGCCTGGATTCAAATCTTATTCAAATTTGATTTTTTTTTCTCTCTCTCTAGGCCTCAATTTCATTATCTGTAATCGGTGATAACATAATCATAATCTACCTCTTGGAATAGATTAGATGATTATATGAGATAATGCATATACACCACATGTACCCTTCAAAATTTATTATCCATCTAAACCTTTAACAAGAAAAATGAAAATAAACAGGGTTGAGTATTAAAGATGGCGGCCAAGTAACAGCTTCCTTGCAACTGGGCACGGTGAGACTGGGGAGAGAAGACTCCAGGCATCTCTGACTGGTGGGATCTGCCCAGAAATATCCCTTTGGAGACACAGGGAGTCAGCGTGAGACTTTTAGACCCCATGAGGAGGACAAAAAGCAGTGGAGAACTGGCAAGTGTTTGTCTGTGTTCATCAGTCTAATCCCGCCAGCAGCTGTAACTACAGCAGCAGTGAGACTGCAAACTGGAAAGGCCTTACCTATGAGCTGTTTTGGGTTTTTTGGACTTGGCACTCAGTTAAACTACCTTGGGAGAACTTGGGCAAGAGTGCAGAGGACTTTAAGTGTTGTCTAGGGCCCCAGACTGAGCCACTGAGCCAGATAGAGCTAATAGTGTTTGGCTGTGGGCCGCTGGGAGCCATTGTGGGAGAACTGCCTCTACAAGCTCTGCCCTCAGGGTCACAGAGCAAGGATCAGGTGGGAGTGGGTAATCTAGTGACTGAGAAGCCTATAGGTAGGGACTGAGACACCTTACAGCTTTGGATCTCAGGGGCACAGAGTGAGACCGGTTTTGGCACACTGGGTAAGTGGATAGCCACTTCAGGAGTGATCCTAGCGACAAGTGCTTTTCTGGGAAAGCTTCTGCTTAGCTAAGGTTAGCAGTTTAAAGTGCCTTTTAAGTGGGTAGAGGAAAGATTTAGGTTTTCCACCCCGCAGTGTTTGAGACATCAGCAGAGGCCTCCAGTCTCCATCTTGCACAGCTGTACCAGCACTGTGATTAACATCTCATATCCCAGAAGATCCCCTATTACCCAGATAATATCCAGCAAGATATAATATATACTGCTTTGTTTTTGTTTTTAGTTGGTTTTTTTTTTTAAATTTCAACATTTTCCCCATAGATTTTTCTTTTCTTTTTTTCTCTTTCTTTTCTTTCTTCATTTTTCTAGTTTAAATATGATTTCCCATTGTTGCTTTTTTTAAACAATTAGAACTTCATTTTTGCTAGTGTTTCTATCCCTATTATTTGGTTTCCCTCCCAATTTTATCCCGTAAAGTTTTCTGTTTGCTTGTTTTGGTTTGATTTATAGCATATTTGCCTTTCCTCTCTACTTGGTGGAGGTGGGGTACTGTGTCCAAACAGGCTAGCAAAGAGCTGCTGACCTCAAGGGAACCACCAACCTGGCACCACAGAGGCTGGGGGTTTTAAGGTTGGGTCAAAGTATCCTACTATGTACCTATATTATTCCTGTCTCCCTCTTTCTGTGCCTCTCTTCTTTTTGTCAATATTCCCCTTTACCCACTCCCTCTCCTTTCTCTTTTTTCTTTTTTTTTCTCTCCTTTTTCCCTTCTTGCTCTTTAATCTTCTCATCCTTCTGGTCCTGTACCAAAAGGACTCATCGAAATCCTAGTCCAGAGGCATGGCATGTTGAAGATCAAGAGGAAGTGAAAGAAAAATTAGGGCAAGGAAACAGATAAAAGAAATCACTCATGAGGAAGAATCAGCAGAAAACTCCTGGCATCATGAAAAACCAATCCAAAGCAATCCTGCCAAGGGACTGTGAGGTAGCTACTGCAGAGGATTCCACCTATAAAGAAATGTTAGAAATGACTGAAAGGGAATTTATAATACAGATGACAGAAACAATGAAGGAAACTGCCGATAAAGTCGAAAATGACCAAAAGGAAATCCAAAAACAGAATCAAATAAGAGATGAATGATATGAAGAATATAGAAAAGATATAGCAGAGCTGAAGGAATTGAAGCAGTCAATTAGGGAACTTAAAGATGCAATAGAAGGTATCAACAACAGATTAGACCATGCAGAAGAAAGAATTTTGGAGGTAGAGGATAAAGTTCTTGAGATAACTCAGATAGTTAAAGAGGCAGAAAAGAGAGAGAAAGCAGAACGTTCACTGACAGAATAATGGGACTTTATGAAGCATTCAAACATATGAGTTATAGGTATCCCAGAAGGGGAAGAAGAATGACCCAGGGGAATGGAAGCCATACTAGAGAATATTATAAATGAAAATTTCCCAAATATCACAAAAGATTCTGACATACTCCTTTCAGAGGGATATCGGACCCCAGGACACCTCAACTCTAATCGAGCATCCCCAAGACACATTGTGATTAACCTGTCCAAAGTCAAGACAAAAGAAAAAATTCTTCAAGTTGCCAGGAGTAAGTGCCAGTTGATCTACAGTGGCAAATCCATGAGACTTCTCTAACGAAACTTTCCAAGCAAGAAGACAATGGTCATCTACCTTTAATCTACTTAAACAGAACAATCTCCAGCCCAGAATTCTATATCCTGCTAATCTAAGCTTTAAAATTGACAGAGAAATCAAATAATTTACTGATATGCAAACACTCAGGACATTTGCCACAACAAGACCAGCTCTACAGAAAATACTTCAACCAGTTCTACACACTGACCATCACAATGGATCAACAGCAAAGTAAGAACTCAGAAATTAAAGGACAGAACCTAACTTCCACACTGATGCAAAAGATAAAACTAAGCAATGGACTCTCACAAAATAAGATGAATAGAATACTACCACACTTATCAACTATCTCAACAAATGTTAATGGCTTGAATTCCCAACTGAAGAGATATTGATTGGCTTACTGGATTAAAAAATACAAGCCATCCATTTGCTATCTACAAGAAACACATCTAACCTCAAAAGACAAATTGAAACTCAGAGTTAAGGGTTGGAAGACAATTTTTCAGGCAAACAATTCAGAAGAAAAGAGGAGTTGCAATCTTATTTTCAGATACATGTGGGTTTAAAGCAACTAAAGTCAAAAACTACAAAGATGATCACTTTATATTGGTCAAGGGAAAAATACAAGAAGACGTTTCGATTCTAAATATTTATGCACCCAAATTAAATGCTCCTAGATTCTTGAAACAGACCTTACTCAGTCTGAGCAATATGATATCCTATAATACCATAATAACAGGGGACTTTAACACTTCTCTTACAGAGCTGGACAGATCCTCTAAACCAGAGGTCCTCAAACTACAGCCCACAGGCCACATGAGTCAGTGTGAATTGTACTTGTTCCCATTTTGTTTTTTACTTCAAAATAAGATATGTGCAGTGTGCATAGGAATTTGTTCATAGGTTTTTTGTTGTTTTTTTTTTTAACCATAGTCCGGACCTCCAATGGTCTGAGAGACAGTGAATTGGCCCCTTGTTTAAAAAGTTTGAGGAGACCTGCTCTAAACAGAAATTAAACAAGAATAAAAGGGACTTAAATGAGACCCTAGAACAACTGTGCTTGATAGATGCATATAAAATACTCCATCCCACAGATAAAGAATATACATTCTTCTCATTGGCCCATGGAACATTCTCTAAAACTGATCATATCCTAGGACACAAAACAAACCTCAACAGAATCAAAAAAAATGAGATTTTACCTTATATTTTCTTAGACCACAAGGCACTAAAGGCGGAACTCAACTCCAACAAAAACGTTCAACCCCACACAAAGGCATGGAAATTAAAAAACCTTCTGTTGAATGACAGTTGGGTGCAGGAAGAAATAAAACAGGAAATCATTATCTTCCTTGAGCAGAACAACAATGAAGACACAAGCTGCCAAAACCTGTGGGATACTGCAAAAGCAGTTCTAAGAGGAAAATTTATTGCTTTAGATGCCTACATTCGAAAAACAGAAAGAGAGCACGCCAACAAACTCATAAGCCATCTGATGGAATTGGAAAAATAAGAACAATCTAAGCCTAAACCCAGCAGAAGAAAAGAAATATCCAAAATTAAATCAGAGATCAATGAAATTAAAAACAAAAGAATCATTCAGAAAATTAATGAAACAAAGAGTTGGTTTTTTGAAAAAAATAAAATAGATAAACTTTGGCCAAAATAACTAGAAATAGAAAAGTAAAATCTCTAGTAACCTCAATCAGAAACGATAAAGGAGAAATTACAACTGATGCCACAGAGATACAAGAGATCATCTTTGAATACTACCAGAAACTCTATGCTCAGAAATTTGACAATGTGAAGGAAATGGATCAATATTTGGAATCACTCCCTCTCCCTAGACTTAGCCAGGAAGAAATGGAGCTCCAGAACAGACGAATTTCAAGCACTGAGAGTACAGAAACAATAAAAAATCTTCCAACCAAAAAATGCCCTGGTCCTGATGGCTTCACACCAGAATTCTATCAAACCTTCAAGGAAGAGCTTATTCCCATTCTGCAGAAATTATTCCAAAAATTTGAAAAGGAAGGAATCTTCCACAACATGTTCTACAAAACAAACATCACCCTGATAACAAAACCAGGAAAAGACCCAACTAAAAAGGAGAATTTCAGACCAATTTCACTCATGAATATAGATGCAAAAATTCTCAACAAAATCCCAGCCAATAGATTATAGTTTATCATTCAAAAGTCATACATCATGATCAAGTAGGTTTCATCCTAGGGATGCAAGGCTGGTTTAACATAGGCAAGTCCATAAATGTTATCCACCATATTAACAGAAGCAAAAACAAAGATCATATGATCCTCTCAATAGATGCAAAAAAAGCATTCGATAAAATCCAGCATCTTTTTTTAATTAGAACATTGAAGAGTATAGGTATACGTGGCACATTTCTGAAACTGATCAAGGCTATCTATGAAAAACCCACAGCTAATATTTTACTGAATGGAGTAAAACTGAAAACTTTTCCTCTTAGAACTGGAACCAGACAAGGTTGTCCTCTGTCACCATTATTATTCAATGTAATGCTGGAAGTGCTAGCCTATACAATTAGGTTGGCAAGGGGCCTTTCCGTAAAGAGCATCCAAATGGGTGCAGAGGAGGTCAAACTCTCCCTCTTTGATGACAATATGATCTTATACTTAGAGACCTCCATAGACTAAACAACAAGACTCCTGGAAGTCATCAGAAAATACAGTAATGTTTCAGGATATAAAATTCATGTCCACAAGTCAGTAGCCTTTGTATATGGCAATAACAATCAAGATGAGAGGCTAATTAAGGACACAACTCTCTTCACCATAGCTTCAAAGAAAATGAAATACCTAGGTATATGCCTAACAAAGGAGGTGAAGGACCTCTATAAATAAAATTATGAAATCCTAAGAAAGAAAACAGCAGAGAATGTTAACAAATGGAAGAACATACCATGCTCAAGGCTGGGAATAATCAACATTGTTAAAATATCTATACTTCCCAAAGCAGTCTACCTATTTAATGCCATTCCTATTAAGATACCAACATCATACTCTCAAGATTTGGAAAAAATGATTCTGCATTTTATATGGAACTAGGAAAAAACCCATGGAGCTAAGGCAGTTCTTAGTAATAAAAACAAAGCTGGGGGCATCACTCTAGAAGACTTTAGGCTGTACTACAAAGCCATAGTGGCCAAGACAGCACAGTACTGGCACAAAATAGAGACATAGACATTTGGAATCAAATAGAAAACCTGGAAATGAAACTAACATCTTACAACCACCTAATCTTTGATAACCCAATCAAGAACATACCTTGGGGGAAAGACTCCCTATTCAATAAATGGTGCTGGGAAAACTGGATATCCACATGTAAAAGATTGAAACTGGACCCTCACATTTCTCCACTCACAAAATTGATTCCAGATGGACAAAGGACTTAAATTTAAGGCATGACACAATAAAAACCCTGAAAGAAAGCACAGGAAAAACAGTGGAAGATATTGGCCTGGGGAAAGACTTCATGATGAAGACTGCCATGGCAATTGCTGCAACAACAACAAAAATAAACAAATGGGACTTAATTAAATTGAAAAGCTTCTGTACAGATAAGGAGACAACAACCAGAGTAAATAGATAACCTACACAGTGGGAAAGGATATTTGCATATTTTGAATCAGGCAAAAGCTTAATAACTAGCGTCTATAGAGAACTCAAATTAATCCACATGAAAAAAGCCAACAATCCCATATATCAACCGGCAAGAAACATGAATAGAACCTTCTCCAAAGAAGACAGATGAATGACTAAAAAAAATGAAAAAATTCTCATCACCCCTAATTATTAGAGAAATGCAAATCAAAACCACCCTGAGATACCATCTAATACCAGTGAGAATGGCGCACATCACAAAATCTCAAAACTACAGATGTTGGTGTGGAAGTGGAGAGAAGGGAACGCTTTTACACTGCTGGTGGGACTGCAAACTGATACAACCTTTTTGGAAGGAAGTATGGAGAAATCTCAAAGAACTCGAGCTAGACCTCCCATTTGATCCTGCAATCCCATTACTGAACATCTACTCAGAAGGAAAAAAATCCTTTTATCATAAGGACATTTGCACTAGACTCTTTATTGCAGCTCAATTTACAATCACCAAAATGTGGAAACAGCCTAAATGCCTACCAACCCAGGAATGGATTAACAAACTGTGGTATATGTACACTGTGGAATACTATTCAGCCATTAAAAAATAGAGACTTTATAGCCTTTTTATTAACCTGGATGGAATTGGAACACATTATTCTTAGTAAAGCATCACAAGAATGGAGAAGCATGAATCCCTTGTACTTAAGTTTGATATGAGGACAATTAATGACAATTAATGACACGGTGGGGGTGGGGAAGGGGAGAGCAGAGAGAGAATGAATGAGAGAGGTGTGGGGAAAGGGAAGAGCAGAAAGAGGGATGGAGCGAGGGGAGTGGGGTCTTGGTGGTGTGCCACATCTTTGGGGGGCAAAACACGATTGTAAGAGGGACTTTACCTAACAAATGTAACCTGATTTCTTGTACCCTCAATGAATCCCCAACATTTAAAAAAAAAAAAAAAGAACTTTCTTTACTACAAAAAAAAAAAAAAAAGCCTCTGGGACTAGCAAAGAGCATCATAAAATTTATACACCAGTTAGTTTCCAAAATGACTTTACGTAACTGCCAGAGAGAAAGGGCCACATGCCAAAGAGAATTTCATGCCCTTTTTGTTTGTCATAACATATAAATCAGACATAATTTCTACTAAATTTTTGTGGCACCAAATGGATAGAGAACTTAGTGATGGAGAACGTAAATTGAGGACTCAAACAAACTTACCATCAGCTGTATGACATTGAATTAGTTGTCTTCTCCAAGGCTGTGTTTCTTCTTCTATGAAATCAGGCTAATGATACATCCCTCACAATGTTTTCCTGGATAAGATATTATCTGTAAAACAATACAACAAACTATAGCTATGAAAGATGTTATCATTTTCTTACTGTTACTTTTTTTCAACAGTGGATGCAGTTCAGTATTCATACATGCAAACAACATCTATCCAGAGGCAGAGATGCTGCAGGTTCAATTTCAGACCACCACAACAAAGCAAATATCTCAATGAAACAAATTATACAAACTTTTTGTTATTCTGAATGCATGGAAAAATTATGTCTACACTACCCCATGGCTACTAAGTTTATAACAGCTTTATGTCTAGAAATTTATGTACATAAAGTTAAAAATAGTTCATTGCTGAGAAAATGCCAACAATCATCTGAGTCTTCACAGAGTTGTAATCTTGTTGCTGGGGGAGGATCTTTTCTGAATGTTAATGACTGATGAAGGAACAGGGAGATGGTTACTATGGCAACACCTTACAATAAGGCAACAATAAAGTTTACCACGAGGATTGACTCTTCTTTCACAAAAGATGAGTTTTCCTCTTTGAAAGTATTGTACCCACAGTAGAACATCTTTAAAAGTTGCAATCTCAAACCCTGCTTATAATTTATAAACTAAGTTTATATTTTATTCTAAATCCTTTGTCATCATTTCAACTGTGTTCATAGCATTTTCCAGGAGCAGATCCTAAAGAAATGATTGCTCATCTATTCGAGTTTTATCATGAAACAATTATGTCACATCTTCAAAGTCTACTTCCAATTCTACAGGGTGCCCCCAAATTTCCCCCCTAAAGTTGCCATACATAGGAGAAATTGGAAACTATAGTTAAATACACCTTTATTTACAAAATATTCATCACGAAATTTTACAAAATATTCTGTATGTCTTGGCCACCTCTTTGCAAAATTTTGTAATGAATATTTGTAAATATATGTACATTTAGCTACAATTTCCCATTCTCCTTATGTACAGTGACTTTAGGGGCAACTTTTGGGATACTTTATTGTTTGCTTTTCTACCACACTGCAGTGACTTCCTGCACTGAAGTCTTGACCTCCTCACAATAACCTGTAAGAGTTAGCCTCTTCCAAAATCCAGTTTCTGTGCATACTTTGACCCCCTGTGAATCACAACTGTGCTTAATGACATGTAGAATGGTAAATCCTTTTCAGAATATTTTCAGTTTATTTTGCCCAGATCCATCAGAAAAATCACTTAGTACAGCCTTGATGCCGCAGTGCCACAAACCTTTAATTTGTAACAAAGGCATTGTCTGTGAAACCCCAAAAAGGGATGCCAATAAAGCAAGGTATTCCTGTATATGGCTTCAACATTTTTAAATTTAAAAAAGGCATTAATTTTTGAGCTTCTACAGTTACCACTTTCTTTTTTAAATGCTCGCTGAAACTGATAATATATTCTAGCATCCTTTGGCAGTGCTGAAGGTCATTGAAATCATGTCATAGTTACTGTGAAGCCAGACAGGTAAAAGTGAAATGTCAAGTACTAAAAGGAAAACAGAGAACTCACTTTGTTTAGTCAATAAAAGTGATTGGACCTGGTTACCTTTCCTGCTTCTTTCATTAACCCTGGAGACATTTGGAGGTTATAACTTAAGGTGCTTCTAACAGATCAAAGAAAGAACCTCTTTCTGAGTATTAATATTTCAATAACCAGTTGATAAACCTAGCTTCCTAAGTGCATTTGTGAGAAAAAGAAGAGAAACATGAAGTTTCGCTAAACATTTTTCCTTTGATTAGTTTCAAAAATGAAAATTTTATTGACTACTCTGGTTTGTTTGTGAGCCAAGAAAACACATCTCAGTTTTAAACAATATCTCTCTTATGGCAAGTCCCAGACATTGCAACTTCAGATCACTACCTGTCCTCAGGCTCTTGCTTCCCAAAGTGTCATCACTGGACCTGCAGCTTTAGTATCAACTGACAGCTTGTTAGGGAAAAATCTTGTCTCCTATCCAAAACTACTAAATCACAATCTGCATTTGAACAAGATTGTAAGGTGATTCCAATGCAGGGGAAGTTCGAGAAGCACTGTTGGATATGTGCCTCTGATTTTGTCACCTTTCCCTTTCACTTACTCTCCTCCAAACATCATTCCAGAGATGCACACCACTAGCACCTTGGTAACTTTTGGTTATTATTAAGGGGGCACAAATGTCCTAGGTTACATGAGTCATTTTTGTGATGCTGAGTCCTGGCTATAGGTGTGCCCTTCAATCAAATAGTGTTCATATTATCCACTAGGTTAGGTTATCCGTCCCATATCTTCATAACATGTAATACTATTTCTCCTATAACCTAATATGCATATTCCAAAATAAAAAACTGCATGTTCTTCAAAATAACAATAAAGTTACAGGTCAACTAGAAAAATAGGTTGGCAAAATCATTTTAATTCCAGGTTACTTGGTAATCAGAGGCACATCAGAACACACATTTGGCACGTCTAGAGATAACTTGAATTGCTGGGCAGACACTCTGCATGGGCTGGAGGCTACTTTAAAGACATTAAAAATTCATAATAAACACTGAAGTGGAAATGCTACTTTACAGGTGCAGAGACAGTACTGATGAAAGTGGTGTTCTGTATGTGAGAGCATACATGTCTTACTGGAGGTAGAAATCTGGGCTTGAGTTTTCTGGAGATGGATCTGCAGGTGCAAGAGCTTATTTCTCATTGTCTTAAATATAGCCTATAGAACTATCTGTGTCACCTCCTGGCTAATGGATTTTTCTTTCCCTGAAGAAGTTTATAATTATACTCTTGCTACACCAGCTCCTTTTCCTAGGATTAGATACTCACATACCAATATCACTTTGCCATGGATTGACATCATCCTCATATTTATAATGACCTCAAGATCCTGGGTCTTACAGAAACAAGTATAGTCTTTTCTATAGAGAAAAAGCAAAATTTCCAAGGTGTTAGGGCCTCACTTCAGATATAGTTGAAAGGAGCAATGTATAATATTCAGAATCAATTTCAGTGATGGTATTTAAGACACTATAGGGAAGATGTATTTTAACAGAGGGCCCTCTCAAAACTGCAAACCACACAACACAAGCAAACACTTACACCCTGCTGTCACCTTTCTTCCTTCCCTCCTTTCTTCTTTCTGTCTACCTTCCTCCAACTGTTATTCATGGCGCATCACCATGTGCATGGCATTGTGCTGGATGTGATAGATCAAAAGCATCTTATAATGGGAAGACCATTCTAAGAAAGCTATTTAGAGATCAAGAGAAGAGCCACAAAAATTGATCAAAGTTTTATATATATAATAAAATCTATACAGAAACATTAGAGGGAAACAAGTTATTTATCTTGAATAGATCTTCAAGGGGTCACCTCATGAGTGACTCCAAGTATTGGAAATGCTATTTGATCAAGTAGGTTGTCCAGCAGTTTTCAGAGGTATTCCAGAAAGAATAAAGATAGCGACTTAACCTGAGAAAAGGAATTGTGATTATGTGTTTAAAAAACTACCCTAAAATGTTGTTGTAAGGGGAATCAATGCATGAAATGTGGAAAGATCAAAATCAGCAGGCTTCCAGAAGGATTACTACCCAATAGAAAATCTTACTCCACTTTTCCCAATGCTTATTATCTCGCACTTCCAGAGCACTTGCTAATAATTCACTCACATGAAAGAGAGAAATAATCATTTAGGCCATACACAAATTATACTGATGGTTTGGTGCACGTGGGAATTTTGCTCCAGGCAAGGTAGGGCAATGATGCCATTCATTAGCCCTGTAGTCCGCTGGCTGTCAGAACCTCCCCTTGCGACACCATCATGATTACCATTATCGCCATTGAATCACCAGTACACAGCAAAGATTAAGGCGTTTGTGTGTGTGACATTTAATGCACTTAGATTTTCACATGCATTCTCTCATCTCAAACTTGAAAATTCAGACTACTCCATACCCACATGGGCGGGAAGAGCCGTGTGGGGAAAAGTACAAGACTATTTTTCCTCATGTCTCACTAAAATGAGTGAGCCTGAAATCCCGCTCCTTTTAGGCAGTCTAAATTTTGGACTTCTGTTATTCACCTGAGGTATTGTACGACCAATTAATGTAAAGATGTTTCTGTCTTAGTTTGGATTTATCATAAGCATATATCGCTATTAGCATTTTATCATTCATAGTTTTTATCCTTATGGGTGAACAGAGGCTTTCCCTCAAGGCATTAAGCATCTTTACACTGCTGAAACAGTGGAGAAGTGTGTTCTTCTGCTCTCGGGTGACAGGAGCAGAATGTGCCTGTACCTGCCAGGAGACCAAACTCAGTGTCCATCTTCTCCACATATCTTGTCGATTTCTCTTCCGACCACAGCTTCTCTTCCATGACAGTGAGTGAGCTCACGTGTCTGCCCTTATATAATCTGGCAGTCTTTTTTCTTGGCCATAAATGCCTTTTACATGCCTTCTTTTCATCCAAAACTGTCTAATTTCCACTTCTATCTCTTATCTTAAAATTTGGGGCACACAGAAGATGCATAGCTACAATAATTAACCATCGCACATATACACACACTGTTCTTCATTTGTCTCCGTTAGCGTTTGTCTGTGTAGGTTTGTGGCATGTATACAATATGCATGTCTATAGTGCAATGTAAGAGCAAGAGACAGAATGAATTTTCTTGTCTCAGGAAGAAACAAAAATAGAAAAAACAATTCTAAGATCTTTATCCAATGTATTATGGAACTCTAAGCCATATGTTAAAGCTTTGCATCATAGTTATAATTGTAATATCTTAAATTGCCAAAAACAATATCTTTCTAATTTTATTCTCAATCTCTTTACTACATTAAACAAAAAGTATCTCTACAAGTTACTGGGAAATGCATGGTTCATTTTTATTCAGTGGAAGTATTAATACAAATGTCAGTTTTGGTATGTGTGTATTTTGCTATCAATTCTTTTCGGTTTTAATTTCTCTAATATGTATTGTTTCAAAATTTTAAGTTTTCACAGTAATTTTTTAGACTTACTAAGAATAGAGAGATGAAAGAGATTACTAGATAGATTTACAGACTTTCTATCAGTAGGATTTAATTCATAGAATAGGTATCATACTTTTTCTTAACAAAGTAGATAAATGTTACAAAATATTTCTTTAAATGTAAAAATTAGTCATTTAAAAACTTTTGATTATCCACGGCATAAGAAATCTTATCAGTGCTGGAATCCTGAGACTGAGGAACTTGAGGGAATCTGAAATATTAAAATTTACAAATATTATAAATTGTAATTTCTGAAATTGTAATAGTACACTTACTTTAGCAGATAATACCTAAATCACAACTGACTTCCAAAATACCATAGTGTTTAAGAAAGGCTCCAACAAATTTGGGAACAAATTTATTTAATGAAATCAATTTGAAAAATTTTCCAAAAAAGTAAAATTTACTAATTTTGAGAAATAAATAGAACAAAACATGTAGTTGTATTTTCTTTAATCATTGTAAGTAAAGTACTGGGCAATTCTGAGTTCTAGATCTACCCATTTTTAATATGCAACTTACAAACAGGATAAAAAAAGAATTTTCTATTTTTATCTCTTGGTTTCATAGAAACAAACTCAGAAAGTAGGAAGAACTTAAGAGATCAATTAATTCAATTTCTAATTAATGCTTAATGAATAGCTTCTATAGCAACTTTTCAAGTAGCACCGTCTGTTTAAAAATACTCAGTGAATAAAAAAATGTCACTCTTGCCTCTCTCAGATGGATAATTTTTGTGGAATTTTCTTTAGAGGGCAGCATTTAAATTCTGTGAGAACTCTATCCCCAGAACCCAGATCATTCTCTTAAATGATCATTTTAGATGAGAGACAAATATTTAAATTATAAAGTTTAGACTTGACTGTAAATGTTCTGTAGCCACCTAAGTTAAGAACATACTGAATCTGATGAAGAAAGCTTGGTCTGGCCTGGTCACAGGTGTGTGTACTTAAACTTTGTATGTGAAAGTTCCTTCATCTCTCAGTAGCCTTCCTGTCATTTCCAGTGCATATAGATAAGACTACAAACTTCTTATATACTTGCTCAAAGATTTAATATCTATTTCCCCCAACACAGTGATCTGTACAACATGCAGACATTTTTCTTCCCATTCTTTTATTTCAAAGCATCAGTTCCTCAAATGCCACTTTAGCAAAGACCTCATTTGCCTTCCCTCAAGTTCCTCGGTCTCAGGATTCTAGCACTGATAAGATTTCTTATGCTGTGGATAATCACAAGTTTTTTAATGACTTCCTTCTTCTGTAGAATAAATCACAGGCTTTACTGACCGATCAGCCAAATCAAATGGAAATCTTTTCTCTTCACTCGGGTCTGTCTTCCCCAGGCCTGTGTCCTTTATCTCATGGGGAACAGAAATGTGCTTTCAGAAAAGTTTCTCATGCCTTTCTTTAGAATCTTTAGGGAAATATTAAAAAGTTCCTTCTATTTCTGGATTTTCTACTTAAACTCCTGCAAAGAAGGATTCTGGTTGGTTCAAGCCATGAATAATGAGGATATTGAACTCTAATGAGGAAGATTTCTTACCTTAACCACTTCCTCTCAGGGATCTGGCCCTGGTCCCAGCACTTGTACCCAGCATGGGAATGTCCATGTGGTATGACAAGACTTGACTTATAAACAAATGTAATGAGACACTCAGGAGAAGGAGAGGGGCCATATACCTGACCAGGAGTCAGCAAGGCTTATTAAATACCGCATGAATCCTAATAAACCAGGTCAAGGAACTATGAGGCAACTGGCACGTAACTAGTATGTGTCACAAGAGTTCCGAGCAACACAAAGGTTTACATTCAGCTAAAAAATAACTTTTACACGAAAAAGGCAACACAGAAAAAGGTTGCCAATTACTATGAGGGACTGCTTGGACCCCAGTCATCCATCTGCTGGCTCTTTCTTAAGGTTCAGGCATAAACTTAAATGCTGACTCAGTTTCATTCTTTAGTTCCCATCCCGATGAATAATCACATCTTTATGCTTTCTCATATTGTCCTGGAGTTTTCTCCTTTATGATATTTATCAAATATTATAATTTTTGACTTATTTATATATCTATTTATTTGGTATTGTGGTTAATAAATATATTGCTGTGACGGAAGACTGGATTCAAATACTAGATGTATTTATCACATCTTTATGCTTCCTCATTATCCTGGGTTTTTTCTCCTTTATGATATTTATCAAATATTATAATTTTTGACTTATTTGTATATTTATTTATTTGGTATTGTGGTTAATAAATATATTGCTGATGGAAGACTGGATTCAATTACTAGTTGAGTGACCTTTGGCAAGTATCTCTTTAAGTTTTTTTCCTTCATATAATGGGAATAATATCTGTACCCATTGGGTCATTGTTCAAATAAAGTGACATGTACTGTTTTTATATATCTCCAAATATAAACCCAATGTCTTACTATATTGCTTGGCATAGATGAGATAATCAAAATTAGAAGGTGATCAAGTTCTTATAAGAACTACAGGGACTTGCATTTCACTGTGATGAAGTGAAACATGCAAATAAATTTTGTTTACTGCATAGTAGTCAAAATGCTACTGTGTTAAATTCTGGATGCAGTATTGATGAATTTCAAGACATGATACTCTAAATATTTTAAGGTAAAGGAATTTGAGAAAACCTCAGAAGGAAGAAGGTCATTCTTTGCCTTCTTCCATTTACCTTCACTGAAGCAGGGTGTAAGACCATCTTTTAAGAGGGGGGCCCCCCTTACAGAGGAAAGGAACATCCTTATTTCTGAAAACACAGGGTTATGTAAAAGAGTCTGAACAAATAGGCTTTGGTAAGTTCCTCCCAGTTTATTACCAGTAGATCAGACTTTTCTATTCAATCAAACTTTTCATGACTATCCACTTCTCTATCAAAAATAACATTAAAAAAAAAATCCAGGTTTACCTGTTTCCTTGGGTTTTCATTTCCTTAGGAATGCTCCTGGGTCACATAAAACTCATATTAAATAAACATATATGCTTTTCTCTTGCCAATCTGTATTTTGTTACAGGGATCTCAGCTATGAACCTCAGATGGAAAAGAAAGATATTTTTTTTCCCCAATGGTATTATACTAAAAGCTGCTTCCAAGGACTAAAAAGGAATGTGAGAATGTTCAATATTCTAAAAGCTTATTTCGTTCAAAGAGAATGAGCAAATTCAGCAGTTTCACAGCGATGTTAATCAGACATACGAAGAACAACACATTAAGTAATAGAATATTAGTAGAATTATTTTTAAAGAAACACAGAATCCAGCCTTTATCCACACACAAACTTACATTTTCTAATAGATTAGGTGCTCGCTTATTTTCTCCTTCAAATTATAAAAGACTTAATATTTAAACAGTTAAGCCATACTAGCAGTTATGCTATGACCAAAAATGACGAATGTCTAGTCAATACCTCATTTCTAATTTAGAGGAATTGAGAATTAGTTAATATCAGAGATTGTAGGATTACTCATTCTTGAAAAAGTATCATTTCTTTGATGAATGATGTTAGTAAAAATTCTATTTAGTCAAAGTGTTAGGGGAGTTGTTTTCATTAATAGGAAAGATTGGTAATTTCTAACCCAAAAGGTGATATGAAAGTGGGTGCAATTTAGAAGCTTAAAGTATGCTTTAAAGTGTTTTTAAGGAAATTTTAAAACATTATAAAATATTTGGCTTTGGCTATTTATTTAGAACATTTAATGAATAGACCATAGGGATGCACATCAGTCCACATTTAATCCAAATTAACACAGCTTTTAAAATTGATTGTCAGACAATGAGATTTCATGACTAGTTTATTATGAACAGAAATCAAATTTACTTTTACCAAAATACCTTACCATTCTCTGCAGCTTAATGTCATATACCAATACCAATTTGGTACCTGATAGACACCAGTGGGGGTCTGTCATTGACCCCAGAATAACTAGTATTCTAATTTTATACAAAATCTATATATTTTACACATCTTGTACAAATAGTTAACACTTGAGTCACATTTTCTGCGTGTTGTTTTCTTTGTATTTTCTTCTTTCTTGAGTCACATTTTCTGCATGTTGTTTTCTTTGTATTTTCTTCTTGTGGTATGTGGCTGTACATTTTATACTTGTTCTTTTTTATTATATTTCTTTCTTTGTATAAGTGGCTAGGACACATGTATTTGCTACTTTCACTGCATGCCTTCAGATATTTTCAGCCTCTCTTGTGGGGACAAAGGTAGCATTTTCTTGGTAAACTTTTCTTGGTAAACTTTTCACTGCTAGTCTCATAACTCTTCCTTTAGGTTCAGTACAAACCATTCCTATTGTCACTGTACCCTGGCCTTGATTGCACTCATGTCCATAAAGATTCATTGCCATTGCATATTTTTTTTGGAGACCATGCACGTTTGGGGCACACCTTTTTATGTTTTCTTCACAGAGCTATCATGCCAAATCTTTCAAAAAGTATTTTCATCCTGGTTGTTTCTTAAAATGAAGTTCTAACCAGTGGTTATTTTGTCCCCCCAAATCTCATACAAATTGTATGATGCCATGTCAATGATGTTGAAAAAAATCACCAAAGGGTCAGTTCCTTCAAGATGAGAATATGGTCTTCCAGTTCCTTCAAGACAAGAATATGTTCTCACACACTTTCCCACTGCATCAACACCTGCTTCAGTAGCATAATGAAAGTGGACTACATCAAGCTTGTTATCTGTTATGGTCATATCTTCACACTGTGTGGAAAGTATTGTGCTACTTTTCCAGTCTTTGGAACATAACTTACTAATGCTGCACAGAGAGAGAAGGCAAATTTTCTTGTACCAGATGGAGAAGTTTGCATCAGTGTTGTCCTGAGTTCTAAAGGAAAATCCCTTTTGTCACTGAGCAATGTACCAACTGTGGTTACCTTCTTTTGAAGCAAGTTGAAAGCCACGGTGATGGGGGTAAACTTTCTGTCCATGATGATATTTCTTCTAGACTCATCCAAGTAATTCTGAACCAGTTTTTTTCACAGTCTTAGAGCTACTGTTGTAATTCTCAGAAGGTTCTCTGATTTCCTGCATATGGCTCTGCCACAAACCAGTAGTAGAAGGATCACGCAAAATGATCCTTCACTGCAATGTCATGTCTCCCAGGATTAGTTGGTATGTGAAGTGTTAATGGACAGTGCCCAAGAATGACACCAATTTCTCATCAACAGTGACAGACTGGTGAGGATTGTAGTAAAGTAGGAGCTCAGTTATAACCATCTTCCAAAGCTCTCAAATTGTTGCAAACTTATCCTGCCATCTGTGATTGTCGCTGTTTGCAGCCCTGTGTAGGCATTTCAGTAGAAGTTGCGTCTGTGTTCTGAAAATGTAGCACAGTAAACTGGAAAATTATTGTCAATGAAAAGATATCCAGTATTGGGTGGTGCCTGTGGCTCAAAGGAGTAGGGCGCCAGCCCCCTATGCTGGAAGTGGCAGGTTCAAACCCAGGCCCGCCTAAAATAAATAAATACATATTTTTAAAAAAAAATTTCTAGCATTGTCTTTATTTTTCCACTACACACCACAAGTTAGAAGAATTCCAATTTTCACTAATGTTTCTACTTTTACAAAATTGCCCAAATTACTTCCTATAGGACAGAAAAAGAAATCTTTAACTAGTCAAGAAATAAATGATCTTCACACAGGACCTGCATCTTCAAAGGTAAACACTATTATAGATAATATTCTTAAGCAATTTTTTTTGTAATTTTTGTAATTATTTATCCCTTTGTATGTGGGTGATAATTTACTGATATTTAGCGAATGAGGTGGATAAAAGAATATTGAGGGAAAATTAGACTGTGTGTGCCAATAGTTAAAAGTTGTTCTGTCTTTTATTCTTTGTTATTCCTAAGTAGCCTATTAATTTGCTAAAGCTACAGAAAAACCCTTGTTCTAGGAGATCCCTCTCGTGACAGAAGAAAGTTGTGAATATATAAATATATGTAAATAAAGTGTTCCATAAGTCACCCCTGAAGTTGCCATCCATTGGGAAAATGGGAAATTATAGCTAAATGTACCTTTCTTTACAAAATATTTATGCAAAATTTTTACAAAATATTCTCTGTGTGTTGTCCACCTTCTTATAAAATTTTATAATAAATATTTTTTACATAAAGGTACATTTAGCTATAATTTCTATGTACAGTGACTTTGGGGGTGATTTTGGGGGCACTTTGTATATTAAGGAGACAAACAAGCACAAAACAGTGTAAACATTTGCAGGTGTCCATGCCTTAAATTACGGTTTAAAACTAAATGATCACCTTAGTCTGTTTAGTGTTGCTATAAAATTGCTACAACAAAATACCTAGAACTGGGTAATTCTTAAAGAAAAGAGGTTTATTTAGCTGATGGTTCTGCAGGCTGAGAAGTTCAAGATTGGGCAGCCCGTCTAATAAAGATCTCATGCTGCTTCATAGCATGGCAGGAAAGCAGAAAGGCAAGCAGACACGCGCAAAGAGCAACCACT
Source organism: Arctocebus calabarensis (assembly GCA_963573935.1). NCBI lineage: Eukaryota > Metazoa > Chordata > Mammalia > Primates > Lorisidae > Arctocebus > Arctocebus calabarensis. Next base: position 40,928 of record CAUYON010068817.1, read on the forward strand.
TTCCAACAACCTACTCTCACCGAAAGTAATCCAGACCTGTGAGAATTCACTGCTTCCCAGGAGACTGCATTTAACTCCTTCATGAGGGCTGATCCTTCCCTCAGGACCCAAACACCCACCTCTCAGCACCATTACTTTGAGGACCAAGCCTCAATGTAAATTTTGGTAGAGACAAACCACACATTAACTCAAGATAAAAATCATGCAAAGGTAAATAACAAAAATTCAAGAGAATTATTCTGAAAAATTAAGCTTAAATAACTTGATATGAAAGAGGATACTATGATTCAGCCAAAAATATACAATTATATTTAAAATTTTCATTACATGCTGGAGGCAGGTGCTAGGTTAAAATGGTTTACCTTCTGCCTACCATTTCTCTCTTTCTACTGATCTTCTCTCTCTTCCTTCTGCCCCTGAGAAGGTCCCAACCCTGCCCCACTGCCTGGACACCTGTACCTCACTCTGAGCTTCTTCCTGATTGAAAGCTCTTAAAAGCAAAAAAATAAAATATCCAAAGTTTATCTTTTAGGTCTTTGAAGGAGACTTCATAAAGAGAGCACCCTTCCTGCACACTTTAAATTCCAGTACCTAGATCAGTGATGATTTTACTCACTTGTCAGTAGTAATCTGTAATTAACAGATTACATGAAGGAATAATTCTAACACTTTCAACCAGAAAACTATAACAGTTACCAATAATATACTTCAGAACTTTGAAATGTTTAAAACAATTTAAATGAGAAAAATATATAAAATTTCAATACCATCCAAAGTTTCTTCTTCCTATTTGGAAATAAAGGTGCTACATTTTTCTCATGCTTAATATTACTTAACATCAAAAATGTATAGGAAGAGAGGAATTTTCCTTGCATCTTAAAGAACTCAGAAAAACCTGAAGAAGTGAGAAGATAAAATAACACAGAAATTTGACCTGTGATAAATGACAATTTGAGGGGCCATAGCATATATTCCACTATTTGAAGGAAAAGGTAACAATAAAATTATAAATGATGGGCCCAGCGCCTGTGGCTCAACGGGCTAAGGCGCCAGCCACGTACACCTGAGCTGGCAGGTTCGAATCCAGCCCAGGCCTGCCAAACAACAATGGTGGCTGCAACAAAAAAATGGCTGGGCGTTGTGGCGGGCGCCTGTAGTCCCAGCTACTTGGGAAGGCAGAGGCAGGAGACTCGCTTGAGCTCAGGAATTGGAGGTTGCTGTGAGTTGTGATGCCACAGCACTCTACCCAGGGTGACAGCTTGAGGCTCTGTCTCAAAAAAAAAATAAATAAATGATGAACAGTGTTTCTTGTTTAAAAAAGAGCAGTAGGTATAAAACCCAACCTTGCCATTTCTTCATAATATATTCCATTTTTATGAGGGTGAAGATTACTCTGTTTGGAAAGTTTTAAATGAAAGAAAAGCTAGGAAAGGTACATATGCTATCAAAAATATCAGTTAACTTGGTAGAAATGTTAACTAAAGCAAAGATTTATAATTGTATACAGAAAAATTAGCCAAGCAGTTATTTGTTAAAAGCTTACCAAAAGTACCATAAAGAAAGGTTTTTAAAACAGAATTCATCACTACAAAATTGGCTGTCAGTGAATACAATAATCTCTTACAGCAGAACAATGCACTTATTAAAAAGCATAATTTGCTGTTTCATCATACCTTTTATCCACCTTGGATTTGAAATGCTAATCATTCATGGGTTGCTGCTGTTGTTTTTAACACCTTTCAAATTCATTACAAATTATACCAAGATTGTAAACACCTGTATGTTTCTGCATACATCTGTATAGAAAATCAATATTGTTCTGCTACCATGTTTGAAAAAGTATTACAACTATCACAGCAGTTCTCCCAATCCATTACTACTTTGATTTCCTTTTATGTTTTGTTTTATGTTTTTGTAATATAAGAAAATATATGATTCTAGTTTATTTATTCTTCATTCTGAGAGAAAGATAGTTCACAGAGTCAATTGAAGTTTGTTCTGGATATGTATCTTTCCAAGTGTGAAAATCGTTATCCAGATGCTAAAGTGAGCAAATGAATATTTAACATAATTTAACAGGTCCTTTCACAGACTCCATTCTACACAAGTTAAAGAAAAAAAAATGTGTTTCCTTGGAGACAGTACTGAACCAAACAACGTTCCCAAGGCTTTATTTGTATATTTTTCAAATGTTTTAAAAAAATTATCATAGAGGTCTACACAGCCTTCCGAAGATAGAAAAGCACCAGCCAGCTCTCAAATAATTTGCCAATATACAGTAGCCTAAATGAGGGCCATTCATTCCTTCACTCATTCGTGACAATCTAAGAACTCTTGTTTTAAAAGCCAGGCGCGGTGGCTCACGCCTGTAATTCCAGCACTGTGGGAGGCTGAGGAGAAAGAATTGCTTGAGCTCAGGAGTTCGAGATTCGCCTGAGCGAGAGTGAGACCTCGACTCATGAAAAAAATGGAAAAACCCAGCCAGGCGCCGCAGCAAGCGCCTGTAATCCCAGCGGCTTCTGTAGGTGGAGGCAGAGGATGCGCTCAGCCGGAGTGAGAGTTTGGAGTGAGTTACCACGCCCACTGCACTCTGCTCAGGGGCTTAGGGTGGCACTGTGTCTCAACGAGGAAAAAAAATGAAATTTTAAAAGCAAACATCATGCGAAGCAGGTGAAGATAGGTTCCTCTGGTGTGTAAGAGCAGGAAACAAACAATTCTGAAAGTCTCCTCTGCTCATTACAGGAGGACACTCACTATAGATGAGTGGAATATCAATAATCTAATGAAATAAATTACCAGTCACACTGTAAAATTTTCCTCTTGGTTTAAGAGAGACATTTTATCACATGACTTCATTCTTCATCCCAGTTATACTTATTACCATTTACTTTGTGTCAACCATTTACCCTCTTTCTGGTGGTTTCTTCATATGTAACATAAGGATAATATTGCCTACATTGGGTAATTATTGGCACATAGTTGGCCTTCATAAATAGTGTTTTACTGTAAATTTAGGGAAAAAATAATATCAATACATAAAGGCATAATTCTATCGCACTCCTCCAATTAAACATCAGAGCCACCGGAGAGTTACACCGTGTAGATGCTCCTTCTTGAGATTTTTAGGGATGAACCCAAACAACAGCAACATAATTAACATGATGTCATGACCAAGATATGGTAAATAGCAGAGCCTGGATTTGAACCTTAGATAAACCCAGAACACAGCCATTACTATTTCCCTTGTTATACAATGCTAATACTGAGATTTAGTAAATATTCACAAATTTGTCTAATTCTCTATTTTTGTTCACATAAAATAAGTGGCACATTCACTGTTTTGGTGTGGAGCTATTTTTTTCTCAGTAAAAGGCACCAAAGTGACTCCTTCAGTCTCAATAGCTGGGTAAATATTCACAGGTGCTCCCAAGAAAGCCCAGACAATTTAAATTATCCAAATGCAAATACTTCTGACTAGTGTATTAAATATTCTCTTAATAACAGAAACTCCTCTGAGAGGGAAAGAGTTTGGTAGCACACAAAGTGGTGGAAGTGGGATGCAGGATGTCAGCGGGGTATGCACCATCCCAGCATGGTCTGGGAGCTCCACAGGAAATCCTGCTCACATCACAAGGGATGGGAATAGCCTGTTCAGTGGTTCTCAACTTGTGGGTCGTGACCCAGTTGGGGGTCAAATGACCCTTTCACAGGCGTGACCTAAGACCATCCTGCATATCAGATACTTACATTACGATTCATAACAGTAGCAAAATTACAGTTATGAAACAGTAAAAAAAATCATTTTATGGTTGGGGGTCACCATACATGAGTAACTTTATTAAAGAATCACAGCATTAGGAAGGTTGAGAACCACTGCAGATGGACAGCAATATGTGGGCACACTGGCTTATAAACCATGAAGACCTATATCTCCTGTTACTCTTTCCCACAATATCTTGTTAATTTCCTTCACAGCACTTTCTTACTCTATTTTATCTAATTCACTTGGACATATCCTTTTTCTACCTGACAACTATGTGTATAAAATCCAAAAAGACCAGTAACAACACATGTCATTGTTTTTCACTACAGGCTCCTCAGTGACTGCAACTGTGCTGGGTATAGAAGAAGCACAAACCTACAAATTTAGTGAACAAATGAATGGTGTTCAGAGGAAGTTCCAGAGGAATCTACACCAGACAGAAGAACACTGTGAGAAGGGTCACAGCAGTTAAGTAGAAATCATGGGCTGAAAAGCTGTGGTCTGGCATTTTGTTGGTGGGAAGCACATACTCAATAAAAGACAATCGAAGAACATAGAAAATGAAAGACTTTCATTTTAAAAAATAAGTTTTCATTGCACCATAGCAATTGTGTTTGATTAAAAGGTCCTTCAACTTGACACTATAGATGGGATAGCAGTGTGCGTGTAATACTGTTGACTGTTGTGTCCTTTTCATGAATAATCTATAATTTGGCACATAAAAAAATTCTTTGTTTTATCTGAAAAAGTAAAAAGGTTACCAGTTATCTTTATTTGTACAATTAGATATTTAGAACATAAAAATAGGCTTAATTAATTCAGATTAAAAGAGCCAGTCATATGAAATTTACCAGGTACCATCATTAGCAGACAGCTACCAAATTTTTCTCTGCATTACAATTTTCTATTTCCCCTATAGCAATACTGTTGATATTAAAAATATATAACTGTTGCCAAAATCTCAAGTAGAAGTACTACTAATGAAAAATTGAGGGCGGAGGCTAGATGGCCAACTGGAACCAGCTTTCCACAGATGCTCCCATCCAGAAGGAGAGTTAAAGGACATAAGTTTAGCAAGTAAGCTGATGGCTTGGAGCTGAGCCAAGAGAGGATGAAGAAAGCACATCAACCCTGCTGAGGCAAGCGGCAACCCCAAGGAAAAATGAGTACAAAATCCATCACCAAGGGGACAGGAGTCCCCTCCCCCATGAGAATGGCTAGCAGTATACTTTCTACAAACAAGTGAGCAGAGTTCTAATATCCTCCTATTTCATTCCATGGGAGAAACCCTCTAAAAACCAGAACTCCATCCACAGAGAGGACCCACTCATGTGCCATGGCATTCTGCCAGGCATAAAACTGGATATATTCTCTACCCACAATTCTGAACTCCCAGCACTCCCCTCAATTCTCACCCTGAGGTCTGGAAACCTGTTCCCCAAGGAGTCCAGATTCTTGGGGATTTTCTCCAGAGATGTGGACAAGGCATGGGCTGTTGCAGGTCTGTGCTGATTCTGTGGCATGGGAGTAAAGAAAGGACTGTGGACTGAGGGAGCTATGCGGGAGAGGGAGAAGCAGTGCCCCAAGGCACAGAGCAGCAGTGGCAGCAACAAAATCAATGAGGCTCATACCTTTGGGAATAGTTTGGAGAGAAACTCCCTGCCTCTCTTGGCAATTAGAGAAAGCCAGGCCTCTACTCTGGTGGCAGCCACTGGTTGAACAGATCTGGGATGGAAACGCAGGCCCCGTAAGTAAAGGGTGTGCCTGAGGCAGTACCTGCCCAGGCAGGAAACAGCAGAGACAGACTAGAATACCCATGCACAGAAATAGCATACTCCCAGGGCAGGACTGAGTCAGAAGTGTTGCTTTAGTGAGCCTAAGAAGCACCCAGCCCCCAAGGGGAACATAACTGAGACAAAAGCAAGCAGGGAACTGCACCAGCACAGGGAGAGGCAGGAACTGAGAGCTGAGTTTGAGCTCTAAATATGCCTACCCAACACAGAGTGCAACAGAGACAGAGATGCCAGCTCCATGAGAACTGGTGCAATGGCAGTGGCACAGGGCAGGGCTGAGTTGCAATATCAATGAACTCAAACACAGCCTGGCCTGCAAGGGCATATAGCTGGGGCAGAAACACAAATTCTGTGAGATTATTAAGTGGCAGCAACATCAATCCAGGGCGGGGCTGGAACTGAATGAATTGCCCCAGCTTCCATTAAGCACCAGAGGTTGTCAGGCTTCAGCTCCCCCTGACGGCTGGTGGCAGAGTGCGGTGGTCTGGCTAAGGAGACATAGATCTCCCTGTGACTCAGGCAGGTGAAAATCACTAGAGCATCTGCTCATTGGAGAGAAATAGGTCACAGCCCTGTGGGGTTACCAGTGACTGTGTGTGACAGAGGTATAAAGCAGGGAAGGAGGCATCAAACTTTCCAGACTAATTCATTTGCTGGGTGGGTCCTTCTGACTCCATAGAGCACTGGAGCAAATCATAATCCAGCTACCAACAGGTCTATTTGCTGGACACTTTTTGAACTCTCCCACTTGAGACTGTGTGCTGACCAGGACAACTGATTCGCAACTCTTAACCTGGGCCAATCACCCGAGGACTATCCATGTGGTACCCTGGGTGTGTGTGTTGATTTTCCTTTTCCAGTTGTTGCCCATGGGGGATGGGGTGACTTAGTTGCTGGTATTTCTCCATAGCTAAGACTTCAACCCAGAGTTACTGATTCACTAGGAGTGGACAGAGACCAGCTAAAAACAAGACATAGTCACTTAGCCCCACCACATTAACCAGGTCCTTAGTTTCTCAGGTCATAACATTATATGGGTCCTTTGCAAAGCTCTGGGGGAAAAGGTACAGATACCAGTCCCAGCTCTTGGGCAAAGGGCTGGTTAATCTCTACTCCAGGAGTTGCCAACCCAACTTCACCTTATCTGTTCATATAGCCAAATGATGTAAAATAATCATGGGGCAGAATCAGTGGAAAAACTCCAGCAACATGAATAATCGGAGTATATCAACTCCCCCAAGGAATGACATTGCAGTCACACCAGAAGATCCCATTCATAAACAAATGGCTGAGATGTCAGAAATAAAATTTAGAATTTGGATTGCAAATGAGATTAATTAAATGGAGGTAAATTTGGAATTAGAAATTCAAGGAGCATTTCAAAAGTTGTCTCTCAAGAAGTCAATGAATTCAAACACAAAAATCACAGAAGATTTGACACACTGAGAGAAGAACTTGCAGCCCTCAAAGAACTGAGAAATACAGTAGAATCCCTTGGTAACACAATGCATCTGGCAGAAGAAAGGATTTCTGACACTGGGGACAAAGCTTTTGAATGCTCACAAACCCTCAAAAAAGAAGAGAAGCGGAGAGCAAAAAATGGACCATTTTCTCAGAGAGCTTTGGGATAATTCAAAGAAAACTAATATTTGCATTATAGAAATTCCTGAAGGCGATGAGGTGGCTTCAAAAGGCCCAGATGCTCTACTCCATGAGATAATCAAAGAGAACCTCCAAGACATGCCAAGAGTTTCTGAAATTCAGATAGCAGATAATTTCAGAACCCCAACATCATTCAACCCAAATAAGGCATCTCTCAGAAACATCATATTTAACTTCGCCAAAGTTTATATGAAGTAGAAAATTATAGCAGCCAGACATAAGAAAACCTAAGAGGGGAAGAATATTATACATGAATGACTGCAGATCTGTCTGCTAAAACCTTTCAAGCAAGAAAAGGGTGGTCATTGAATTTTAATCTCCTAAAACAAAATAATTTTCACCTCAGGATATTGTATCTACCTAAACTGAGTTTCATTTATTATGGAGAAATTAAATACTTTAATGACATTCACATCTTGAAGAAATTTGCCATACCTAAACCAGCTCTCCAGGATATTCTCAGATCTATCCTGCATAATGACCAGCACAATCCTCTACCAAAGTAAACTCACTCAGAAACTTGATCAAATTCCAACTTCAATAGTGGAGAAAGGATTAAAAATGTCCACTGGACTTTTGAAAAACTAGATACCCAAAATTCTACCAGGCTTATTAATATTCTCAATTAATGTGAATGGCTTAAATTGTCCTCTAAAGAAGCATAGGCTGGCTGACTGGATACTAAAACACAGGCCAGATATCTGCTGCATATAAGAATCTCTTCTTACCTTAAAAGATAAATATAGACTCAGGGTGAAGTGATAGTCATCTATATTTCAGGCAAACGGAAATTAGAAAAAAGCAGGTATTGCAATTTTATTTGCAGATACAATAGACTTTAAACCAATGAAAGTAAGGAAAGATAAGAAAGGTTACTTCATATATGTTAAGGGTAACACTCAACATGATGAGATTTCAATTATTAACATTTATGTACCCAACCAGAATGCACCTCAATTTATAAGAGAGACTCTAATAGACATGAGCAACTTGATTTCCTCCAGCATCATAATAGTTGGAGATTTTAACACTCCTTTGGCAGCATGGGATAGATCCTCCAAAAAGAAACTCGGCACAGAAATTTTAGACTTAAAATTAACCATTCAACATTTGGATTTAACAGAAATCTACAGAACAATCCATCCTAATAAAATTGAATACTCATTCTTCTCATCAGCCCATGGAACAGGCTCCAAAATAGATATTATCTTAGGTCATAAGTCTAACCTCAGCAAATTTAAAAAAACAGAAATTATTCCTTGCATCTTCTTGGAACATCATGGAATAAAAGTTGAACTCAGTAACAACAGGAATATGCATACTCATACAAAAACATAGAAACTAAATAACCTTATGGTGAATGATAGATAGCTTGGTCATAGATGAGAGTAAGAAGGAAATTACCAAATTTTTAGAAAAAAACAACAAAGAAGACATGAATTATCAGAAACTCTGGGATACTACAAAGCAGTCCTCAGAGGGAAATTTATAGCCCTGCAAGCCTTCCTCAAGAGACTGGAAAGAGAGGAAGTTAGCAACTTAATGGGACATCTCAAGCAACTGGAAAAGAAAGAACATTCCAATCCCAAACCCAGCAGAGGAAAAGAAATAACCAAATTAGATCAGAATTAAATGAAATTGAAAATAAAAGAATTATACAACATATCAATAAATCAAAAAGTTGGTTTTTTGAAAAGGTGAATAAAATAGATAAACCTTTGGCTAACATATCCCCAGAAAGAATAAAATCTCTAATTTCATCAAACAGAAATGGTAAAGATGAAATAACACAATCCTCAGAAATTCAAAATATCCTTAATATTACAAGAAACTCTATTCTCAGAAATACAAAAATCTGAAGGAAATATACCAATACTTGGAAGCACGCCATCTTCCTAGATTTAGCCAGAATGAAGTGGAAACATTGAACAGGCCTATATCAAGTTCTGAAATAGCAACTATACAAAAATCTCCCTAAAAAAAAAAAAAAGCCCAAGACCAGATGGCTTCACATCAGAATTCTACCAAACCTTTAAAGAGGAACTAATACCTCTATCACTTAACCTTTTCTAAAATATAGAAAAAGAAAGAATATTACCCAACACATTCTATGAAGCAAACATCACTTTGATCCCCAAACCAGGAAAAGACCCACAGGAATAGACCCATCTATTCTAGATTATAGACTATCACTAATGAATATTGATGCAAAAACATTCAACATGATCCTAACAACCAGAATCCAGCAATACATTAAACAAATTATACACCATGACCAAGTGGGTTTTATCCCAAATTCTCAAGGCTGATTCAATATACGTAAATCTAGAAATATAATTCATCACATAAACAAATTAAAAAACAAAGACCACATGATTCTCTCAATTGATGCAGAAAAAGCTTTTGATAATATCCAGCATCCTTTCATGATCAGAACACTTAAGAAAATTGGTATGGAAGGGATATTTCTTAAATGGGTAGAGGCCATCTACAGCAAACCCACAGCCAATATCATATTGAATAGAGTTAAATTGAAATCATTTCCACTCAGATCAGAAACCAGGCAAGGTTGCCCATTGTCTCCACTGCTCTTTAACATTGTAATGGATGTCTTAGCCATGACAATTAGGCAATCAGAGGTATCCATATAGGGTCAGAGTAGATCAAACTTTCACTCTTTACAGATGATATGATTGTGTATCTGGAAAATACCAGGGATTCAACTACAAAACTCTTAGACAGGATCAAGGAATACAACGGCATCTCAGGTTACAAAATCAACATTCATAAATCTGTAGCCTTTATAAATACACCAACAACAGCCTTGATAAAACAGTCAAGGACTCTATTCCTTTCACAGTAGTGCCAAAGAAGATGAAATATTTGAGAGTTTACCTAACAAAGGATGTGAAAGATCCCTATAAAGAGAACTATGAAATTCTAAGAAAAGAAATAGCTGTAGTTGTTAAAAAATGGAAAAACATACATGCTTATGGCTGGGAAGAATCAACATTATTAAAATGTCCGTACTACTCAAAGCAATACACAATTTTAATGCAATCCCTATTGGCTCAACTGTCATAGTTTAAAGATCTCAAAAAAAAAATACTTCATTTTATATAGAATAAGAAAAAACCTCGAATAGGCAAGACATTACTCAGAAATAAAA